>JBANCV010001570.1:0-13988 GCA_037040105.1 Amiota albilabris
TACAAGAAATTCATCTCGTCTCCAACGCAATGATCGTCCAGCCCTACTTTTGACTTAGAGGCCCGTAGTGAATTGTATCCCCCTTCTTTCACTTGTGGGAAGGGCAAATAGGTGTATATTTTTAAGAGTTGAAACCTTTTTGTTAGTCCTATAATATTAGGAAATTCAAAATGAAAGTGAAAAGTAAAAAAAAAAAAAATTTTTTTTTGTTTTGTAAAGACGAAAATGAAAAAGTGTTCTATAAATATGATATGTCCGATGCAGGCCAAAAATGCAAGCATTTCAACTTCTTTTCCAATGCTTTATTAAATATAGAAATCGTACGATTTTTTTTTTATTCTTTATACGATCATTCGTGATTTTTATTTTTGTCAGAATATAAGAAAAGTAGATTTGGCAAGACTAGACAGTAAAATTTTCGAAGGGTTCTATAATTTTGATAAGCATACACATATACACAATAAGTGTGTATACAAACAATACTATTATAATTTTCAGTGTTCCACGTAAATTAAAGCAGAACTTCAGGCTTGACATTGATTGATAAATGATAACGTTATACATGAATATTTAAATAACACCCAATAAAAACAGTCACAATTGAGAAGGCAAAAACTATAAAAAAAAAACCTTTTACTTTAACTGACAACTTATACCAACCAATAAAGCAACAACTACAGTTACAAATCTAAACACACAACTACCCTGAAGTATGTGAGGGAGTATTGACTAAGCGAAGAAAGAAACTCGAAATAATGGAAACTATTTTAAAAGGCAAACGAAGGCTACAAAATCTCTTAAACATCAACTTTTATAACTTGGTTCATTGAACTGTATTGAATTTAGGGTGAATGAATTACAATAGTGTACAAAAACAAAAAGAAAAAACTACTCAATGAATGACATTTCCTAAAAGTTAAAAAGGAAAAAAATAATAATAATAATAATAAACTTAAACTTAGTGCTAGTTTCGTCAACAATTCAGAGAAGAAAAAACTATTCGTTGTCGCCTACTTGTTTTTCTTCTTCTTCTTTTTTTTTGTTTACATTTACATTCATTTAATCATTTATTAATGCATTTTATTATTTATTCATTCATGTCCTATTTTTGCATTTTGCAATGCAATTTCAAATTCTATGGAAGTTAATGTCCATTATCTCTTTCTCTTGGGATCATCACTTGCTGTTTCGAACGTATTACAATTTTTTTTGTACTTGTACATAGTTCTTTCTATCCATTGCAGTTATGATGTATCATGAACATAAGTTTATTGTCCTTATTTCAGTTGTGTCCTTCAAGTTTGTTTTAGTTTTTGGACATGTCAAGTTCTTCTTGTGATATGCAATGTGCAACACTTTACTGTTAACACATTTCCATTGCATACTTTAGAGCGCTGCTGTCATTCAATATTCCAGTGAAACTTGTTTACTTGTATTGAAAGGTGAAAGACTAAGTGAATATATTGTTGTATATGAATTTTTCTTTTCAATTTCTAATTTTAAATAAGATATGAACAGAGTGCAATTACTACTTATGTTCACAGTTACACATACACCTATGTTGGTGTATTTTCTTATAGTTAGTTAACATAAACTCTTGATTATGTCATGAGTAAATTTTTATCTGTAATATATTGTCCATTGAACATTGAGAATAATTGATAGGATCTAGAAGATGTAACACGTTCCAAATAATTAAATGGATCGATAGAAATACTCGTAGATTGGTGGACTATAGTATTTCCGGACATTATTCTTCAAAGTTAATGTCCGATAGTTCTTTCTTAAATATTAAAATCATAATCATAGTCATGTTGCATTTCATTGCGACTCCTATTTGTGTCATAACAGCAAGTAGGGCTTTAGGGTGAATAAAATCATATATAAAGAATAATGAAATAACAAAAAACAAGAAAAGTAATCATAAAATGCTTTTGACCCGAAGTGACACAACTAAATGTGACATATTTTGCAAATCCTTGCTTAGGGTGCTATACACTTGTCCATGCCAGCCATGCATACAGTTCGCTTGCATGCGTCCTTTTAACATTTTGCAGTCTAAATAATAAATAACAAATATTTTTACTCTAAACAGCATGTCTATGTCATTTTCGGTGCAAAGTGTTAAAGTTGCATCCCCACTGCTTGTAAAAAATGAGTTTCTCCTTTCTCCTTGCTTGTTTATGTACATGTTTATTTGTGCATTGACAGAGCTCAGATAAATATTAATAAATTGAACAAACAAAATACATGTTTTTAAATTTTTATACAATAGTTTTACTAAATGCGTAATATTCTCCTTCATTTTCATACCAATCACAATAGTGTCATTAAAAGTTAATCCTTTTGTCTTGATGTTTGTTGTGCATAGAAATGTGTGATTCTCTAGCTTTTCTATTATAGTGTCTTTAATATTTATGCATATTACCTTCAAAGTAAAATTTACTACATTAAGTAAAGGTATGTGCTTTCAAAGTGAAAGTTTTATGTATTCTCTAACTCTATGAATTAACAACTCTCTTACGAAATTATGTTTACTGTCTCACTAACAAATCTTCTTTGATTTTAGCCAAAGTTATTTTTATCATTAATCTATTACACCAATATTTAATAAATGTAGATGCCTAGCCTCGACAAATGATATTAAAAATAAAAAGACCATGTAAATAACTGATCAGATTTTTCTATTCTATTCACGCTGAGGAGTCAATCATGGCTTTTGAGAAAGTCTCAAATTAGATGCCAATGCATTTTGTATATGCTAATGCAGACGCATCTGCTATCTTATCTTAAGATATACATATAAGTATGTAGTTGTGGTAATAACTCAATTAGTGTACAAGATTCTTTATATCAATTGTCTGTTGATATGTCTATAGTAGTACAATATGTATATCTTTACATAAGTTCATGAATCGAAGTCAATCATCATTTATTGTTGATGATTATTATTGTTATATTTATTTATTCGGAGAGCAAACATAATCACTATACGAATATTGTGCAGAAAGATAAAGTCATTGAATTAAAAAACGAGTACTATAAGAAGAGGGAGTGAGAGAATGTATTGAAATTGACGTTATCACCAATAAATGACATAAAAAGTAGTCGGGCATGTGATAAAGAAATCTCTATTTATTTTAGCTGATAAGAGCTTATCGCCAGCACGAGATAGTCTGACTAACTAATTGACTTTTCGAGAAAGTGAGAAAGCTATTAAAAACATATGAAAATTACCAATAACAATGAATGCCTATTCAGTGTCAACTGCAACGATTATGTGGCAAGTCGAGTGAAGTCAAATTGAGTCGGTTGAAATTAAATATTGTAAGATTAAATAATGGAACGTTGGAAAAACCGTGTAGCTGTCATCACTGGTGCCAGTTCTGGTATTGGTGTTGCCTGTGCTCGATTGATTGTGGCCTCTGGCCTTCAAGTGGTTGGCCTGGCACGTCGAACTAAGTGTCTAGAACAAGTGCGTCAAGCATTGCCAAAACACCAGCAACAACATTTCCATTATCGCACGTGCAATGTAACCACCGAGACGGAAGTACGAAAAACTTTTGATTGGATTGAAAATGAATTTGGCGGTACCGATGTACTTGTGAATAATGCTGGCATACTGCGTGATGGTAGTCTAGTTGATATGCCAGTCGATGATATTAGAGATGTGATCAATACGAATTTAATGGCACCGATTTTTTGTTTACAATCGGCCATCAAAAGTATGCGTAAACGTAATTTTGCCGGTCATTTGATCTTTATAAATAGCACGGCGGGCTTAGCCAATTATAATCCAGGCCCAAATGATCCAAGTTTGAATGTCTATACACCAACCAAATATGCATTGAATGCAGTCAATGAGATTTGCCGGCAAGAACTAATGGCTTTCAAGACAAAAATTAAAACAACTGTGAGTTTCTTATTTGATGCGATAATTAGAGTATTACTATCCAATTTAGTTTATTGTAACAGAATATAAGTCCCGGTTGGGTTTCTACTGCAATAGTGCCAGATGAAACTAAAGCACAATTGGGGGATGTTATATTGCAACCTGGTGATATAGCGAATGCTGTATTGTATGCTCTCTCAACTCCGAGGCATGCTCAAGTGCAAGAGATTACATTACGTGCTGTTGGCGAGTGGTTCTGACGATTTCTGTTTCATATTTATAAATGGAATATAATAATTTATATAATTTTGATTTTGATTTTTTTGGTGTTTTTTTTTTCATTTAACTTTTCTTGTCATATTTTATTCTCATTCACATGTTTGTTCATTCTAACATATTTCTAGATATATTTACATATGTGTACTACATACATCTGACAAACAAAAATTGTATAATAATTAAAAGAAAATTGAAATTTGAAAATTGGTTTGCCGACATTTTTGTTTAAATAAATAATGAAATGTTAACTGCGTGACATGCCACATTGCAATATACATACTAACATATGCCACAATATTACTAACCATATGCATGCTCAATGTATATGTATACCCATATATGCATGCATATATACATAAAAAGTAAAGATGTGGTTATAAAGTAAATAATAAAACTAATACTTTGGATTTTTTTTTATGAAAAATCCACATACATTGTTTGTAAACTTGCACATTTTTAGTAAGAGCACAAATAATGTACAGATTTCCGGTTCTTTTTTATAATAAAGATGCTCCTGGAGTATTTGAAGACATTCTTTCGGACATAAGTCTATTGGTTATAGGCCGTGGTTACCTAGGTGTCAAAGTCTTAATGATGGTATCGTATAAATACATTGATCATTAAGACTAAGATTTACATTCATATTT
Source organism: Amiota albilabris (assembly GCA_037040105.1). Classification (NCBI taxonomy): domain Eukaryota; kingdom Metazoa; phylum Arthropoda; class Insecta; order Diptera; family Drosophilidae; genus Amiota; species Amiota albilabris. The sequence continues at coordinate 4,819 of JBANCV010001570.1, forward strand.
TCTCAATCAAATTAAGAAGCCTGAGACTTTACAAACACCCATCTGAATTATCCTCATTATTACTTGAGTTCTTTTGAAAGATCTATGAGGTATGAAGGTATGAATATCGCTTCCGTGATATTTTTTATTTCCGATTGACAGACTAATATGACTACAAACTAGACAGGAGCATATAAATTCGTATTTCTTAACCAACGCAAGTCTAAATATGTAAACATACACATACATACATGTATGTGTGCGTATGCGTATGCGTATTTATATTTGTATTAAGCCATCAACACTTAATAATAATAAAATAAAACTGTATCATTATTGTTGCTATTTACGTAGCCGTGGCTGTTGCCGTTCCTGTTTTTATTGTTTTTAGTTGTTATAATTCTGTTGGGCCACAAAAATTGTTATTAGTCTTAGCACTATTATTCTATTATTGTTGTTTTTATTTTATTATTATTATTGTTATTGTTATTGCTCTTCTTATCGCTGTTGCTTTTGCTGTTGTCTTTTTTGTGAATTTGATGTTGTTGATTCGGTTACGGTTACGGTTTCGGATTCATTTCCATTTTCATTTCTGTAGCTTTGAATAATTTATTAGAAAATTAATTTTGAAAATTTTGCTACCTTTTAATGTATTTTATTGTATGCAAACATGAAATAATAAGTAGATATTATACTATTACCACCTGACAGATAATAAATGTAAGTTGTCTATTGGATGCCAACAAAGAGACATCTTTATGAAAGAGAATGTGAGAGAGTGAGAGGGAGAGAGATTCTTTAATGAATCGGAAATTACATCGAATTATTTCATTGATTAAAAAATGTAAATGTATTAGAGTGCGAATGTATTTTCCTTTAGTGGTATTATATTGGATCGATTGGCCCGCATGGGTTCCTGAACGGGCTAAGAACGTGTCAAAACTTTATTTGCAATACTTACTTAAGACATAATCAAGATTATAGCCAAAATCGACAGAAACATGAATGGTTTCTGTGCAAAATGTCATAATAGTTTAATTTTTTTGTGCAAAAACTAAAACAAAAGACCTTGAATTCTACTGTAAAGATTCAAATCGGTAAGAATAGGTAATTTGGTAATCGTTTCCAAAATGAAATTGTTTAATCTTTTCGAACTGTGAAGTATGAAAATTATTATAAATTAAACATATTTGAAACCTAATGAATTGGGCCTATCAGATCAATACTATGTGTACATATTATAGAGATGCCATAAAAATAACTTTAAAAATACCTACTTGTATTTACAAGTTAGAATATTGTTAACTACAATATTATACACGTATGTTGTATACGTAGATATTTGCAAGTCTTAGATGAATCTAAAACTTTCAATTTCATATGTGAATAAATCATTTGAATTTAAGTTAAGGAAAATTCTGTAATAGATATATGCACTATATGCGTATTTACCATGTACATAATATATATGTATATTTGTAATCTTTGTTGAAATCGGAGCTAAAGTTTGTCTTTTTAGTGATTTCATTTTTATCAAAAATAAGGAACAACAAACAAAAAATGGAGAAAAAGAAATTAACCTGGTAATATACGTACTTTCATGTACATCAAATTTTATATACTCGCACTATAAAAGCTCCTCATATGCGCATAAATATTTTAATTGTGTTATAAAAAAAAAGGTAAAACAGAACACACACACAAGAAAAGGTATACGTATACGGTACAGTAAGTACTAATATTGTACATAGGACTTACTTATACTAAGTATGTATGGTATATTAACATCGGGTGAAATTGAATCACATTGAATTCACAAACAAAACAGAAAATAATTTTTTATACTTTATTATTTTAAAATAATTAGAGTGTTAGATGAGATGATAAAGCCTACAGCAAGTGAAGTAAAGCCATAGTATACCAGCATACATAGCAAATATGAAAGACAGAGCTTCCAAGCAAACGAAGCCTAAATGCCAAAATTTTGATTAAGCCCGTGGACGAAAAAAATATGGAGATGGAGATGGAGAAGGAAAAGGAAAAGTCAGGCAAACAAAGCAACATGTTTAAAAAGAGGCACATAAATGGGTAGGATAAATCATGGGATGAAGTTGGAAAAGGTAAAATAACACAAAAAGAAAGAATCAAAAAGGAAGACTACGAAAAATGTTGAATAACAAAATTGAAGCATAGAACGGGGAAAAGCAAGTGAAACAATAACAACAAAAAAGAGTTTGTTAATTAATTTAATTTTGTTTTGAACTTTATAATGACTGTAATACTAAGTATGTTAAGTTAATTTCGGAAGCCTCTTTGAGATCAAGGAAACAACTGAGTTTCTATATGTGTGTGTGTGAATTTGAGTTTTTAGTCCACAGCGTTAATTACTCATATGTAGTATGTACATACTACTTAGTAACTTTTTTAATTAAAGCATAAACAGTGAATCTTAGTCTTACTTCAATGTTCTTTGCTGAAATTGTTCTCAATCTACTAGTATTTAACTTTCTGTATTTCAATTTTATCATGTTTCCATTTGTTCTTAATCTTTTTTTTTTCCCCCTTTGAAATTAATAAGTACACTAAACCTAGTACGATAAATACACTTCCTTTTTTTTACAAATCTTTACATACATACTACGTTCATATGTATTTAGTTATTATTTATTGTCCGATGGAAACCGGATTTTCAGTTGAAACCGAAACCGACCATTTTGTTCTGGTCTTAGTTTACATAAATTAAAATTTCTATACCATTTTAAATTCTACAGAGTATATGTTTTACACATGTACGAATACAGACGGTTAACTCAAGGTATTCGCATCACTGGACCTGTGCTTGTTGAACACAGGCTCTGAGCACACCTTCACGAGAGGTGGTATTGGGTCAGTAGTGGATCTCACGTTCGTAAGCCCTGCTCTGGTCAACTCCTCCAAGTGGACTTTGAGCGACATATACACTGCGAGTGATCACCAAGCTCTGTAAGATTACTGCGGACAAAAATATCCCCAGAGCACAGCGATACGCGGTTAGGAGGGGTACAGAGAGTCTACGCTAAACAGGCGCGTAGACGGACCTGCAGAAGATATGGCCATCAAGACCCAGCGGGCGATCAGGCAAGCATGTGACTTCAGCAAGCAGCCAAGAAGATCTCACAGCCGCCATCAGGAGCCAGTATACTGGTGGAACGAAGATATTGCGATGGCTAGACGCCAATGCATTCTGTCGTGCAGGATATATCAGTGATCCAGGCACTCGAGTCAATTTCTTGAGCTTTGGGAAGCTACTACTCTTGTAGAAGGGCATTGAAGAGGGCAATTCGGGTCAGCAAAACGCGATGCTTCTTTAAGCTATGCGACGATGTGGAAAATGATCCCTGGAGTAAAGCCTACCAAGTGATCGTCAAAAACGCAAAAGCACACAAGCCGGTTCCTCTTTTGAGTTCCGCCGAGATGTTGCACATCGTGACTACGCTCTTCCTCCAGAAGCCGCAATTGTGCCAGGATAGTCGGAAGGACGAGAGTCAGGAGCTGAACGGCTTCTTCCCGGTCATCACAGATGAAATCTTAACTGTAGCAAAGTGGATCAAAGGCAGCAAAACACCAGGACCCGATCAGATTCCAAACAGGGTACTTAAACTGGCAATAACCCTACAGCTTCAGTTCTTAGCTGATCTGTGCAACCTTTGCTTAGTGGTGGATGTCTTTCCTGTTGGAAAATTCAGATGCTTGTGCTCATCGCCAAACCGGGGAAACCATCTTCGTATAGACCAATTTGCCTCTTGGACACAGGAGGCAAGCTACTGGAGAAAATTCTAGCGAACAGATTCAGGTCAGAAATCCAGCACCCCGCGGGCTCTCTCCGTCCTAATTTGGCTCCAGGAAAAAGCGTTCCACCATCGACGCTGTTTCTGAGGTGACCAGGATTGCGCAGGCTGCGATCCAATATTGGCAAAAGCACTAGACAATGTCTCCTATAGGAGACATCTGGTTAGCGTTTACAGGCAGGGCCCACTCAGAGTAATCAACGCTTTTTGCACTGTATCGGAAGATGCCACCCTTGTTCTCGCGGGGCTTATGCCAATCGATCTACTTGCCACGGAGACGGCTGAGGCCTACGTTTGGAGATCTCAACCACCGGAGGAGGCCAGAGCACAAAGAACTAAAATGAGACGCTCATCCATCAGGGCGTGGCAGACCCGCTGGGACAACTCCATAAAAAGGTCGCTGGATGCACAGCCTGATTTCAAGCCTAGAATACTGGATCGAAAGGAGGCAATGTGAAGTGAACTTTTACCTCACACAACTCTTGAGCGGTCATGGATGCTTCCGGAAGTATCTATGAAGGTTCCACCATGAAGATGCCCCATGGTGTATGGACTGCGACAACCAGTATGAGAAGGACGCCGAGCACGTTATCTTCGAAAGCAAAAGATTCGATATTGAGTGGCTTGAGCTGAGAGATGTCATATGAGAGGAACCTACTGTCGCAAATCTAGTTGGTCACATGCTGGAACGTCCGTCCAATTGGAATGCGACTTCCAGATTTGCTGCTTCAGTCATGAAGAAGTTACGCAGTCTGGAGAGATCCCGCCGTATTCAAAACGTCGGCTAACTGTGCTGGTACCATCCTTACGAAGCTTTGCTGTTCGGGCGTCCCGTAAGGTCCTGGTACAACAATCTCAATTATTATCTTTATCTTTGTCTTTATCTGTATCTTTATGTTATTTTATAAATCTATCTTTTCTTTTAATAAATGAACCAAAAAAAAAAAAAAAAGACGGTTAACTCGTGTTAAATAACATAAAATAGAAAAATAATAATTAAGGTATGTACATATACATATATTTATATATATTGTACTGTATAACAAAAATGATTAGGTACTATACAGATGTAACACATTGTATATACGTAGATTACAATCAGCTTTATTTATAAAAAAAAAAAACTGAGACTACTAAGGACTTCGGCTATGTTAATTACACAAATAGAATGATGAATGATGTTTCTACTCATCGTATATCGTATTTGCAATATTTACATGGTATATTCATGCTTATTAAGTTTCAAGGATCCAAAGAAATTTTCCTACTCTGAATTTAAAGAATTAAAATTTATTATGTGATTCTAGTTATTCATCTTCATCTTTGTCAAACTTTGCAATTCTCAAAAAAAAAAAGAAAGAAGAAATGCCAAAAAGAAGAGAAAATAAATAACATGAAAATATCAAAATATTTTCAAATTAACCGAAAGAAAAAATAACAAAACAAGACAAGGGAATTATGACGCATGCTGTCAACAGTGACAGCAAAACAGACACGAAACACAAAATGCAAAAGATAAAGGATAATGGTGAAAAAAAACCAAGCATAGACACTATTTCAATTTTATAGAAAATGTTATACGCTTCACTCGAGAGAAACGATTGAACGATTTATGTTGTATAGTCTCTACATAACATATACTTATTATAATATAATAAATTAATTTATAGATAGAAAATGAATGTTCGAGGTGTAGAAAACACTTATCGCAGTCCCGAGTGAGCCATTTAATTGCAAGATATTTTCAAAATAATCGATTAATTAAGAAATAAATAAATCTTTGTCACATGTTTTCCCTTTGAATGAAAATATGAAAAGCGTTTTGAATGATGCCGGCGCTATTGACATGTCTTGAGAGTTTCTTCTTACATAGTTTAAGCTTGTTTGTGGGATCAACTAAACCAACTTGTGGTTTAAATACGCATTCCAGATAATAACGTGCAGATGTTTAGAAAGACCGAGTCGCAATTTAATTATTTTAGATTTATCAATTCTTGGTCAAGATTTTTGGTAAACTTTTCATATATTTTATTAGGGCTTATGAATTGGTACCAGTTTTTATTTACAATAGTACTTGTGCAAATATTACTATAAAATTTAATATTATAAATGGTGGTTATGTACAATTACATAAGTTAGTATTTATTTATATTCGTTATTCTATTTTTTAGCAATCAATGTGGTTGTATCCTGCAATATCTTCCTCTTAATAAATGAAAAAAGTAATGATGCAGTTTTTTTTCGAGATCTATGTATATTTATGTAGAAAATATTTAAAATTAGACTACTTCATTTGTATTATAACAAAAAGAAATGTGACAAAAAACTACATACAGCATGGATGACTACAGAAAACTTTATTTACGTGTTTTGTACGCAGTAAGTTCAAAACTTTTAGTATTTGGTAGGTCCACTACAAATCTCTATTATTGCTTTCAGGGGTCCTGGCATTAATGAAACCAAATTAGAAACGTCTTTTAAGGTTATTTTCTCCCTTGCGCGCATTGCTATTAGATCCGGGAACAATGTCGATCCCAGAACACTTTCAATAAATGACATCTTTCCAACACTAGCTTCTGCTAAAGCTCTTCAAACCATCACGTGCCTGACAGTTGACATCAAATTTTTATGTTGCATTTTTTTCCGACAGATGATTTGGCTCGACCATCACTTTCAAAGATATTGAACTTCGAACAAATCCTCCGACCAGAAATCCATTTCCTTATTAATAAGCGCCAAAACAATTTCCAGACCAAGTCGCCAGATTTGTTTAGTATTTGATTAAATACGTAGTGATTTGATTGGTTAAATTTTGAAATACATATGTAAGTATTGTGAATGCTAGACTGATACGTAAAAGACGACTTTGGCCTGAATGAATCATACAATACTTATAACAACTTACGTAAGTGATGCCTGTAATTGTGACGCCCTGACCAAGAGTAGAACATTCTACAACAAATAGTATGTACAGATTAAACCGTTTCTAACGAATTTTCTATATACATACATAGTATTGTTCATTTTAGCTTAACTTATAAAGACAAAATCTGGAGTTAAATGAAATTTAAGTACATATTTCCTGTTTTATCAAATATTTTACTCGAATTCTCTCGAACATATTTCGGCAAACAACTTATTCAGTACAATGCAATTATCCAATAAAAATATCTTAGTTATTTCCCATTCAAATGTTATCATAAAAAATTTACTTTGAGTAGTGAATCATTTCTCTTTCATTTTATTGGTACCTAAAATGGTCTTATTAATTTCCTAATCACATTTGCATTTGGTAAATTAAACGAATTTTATGGCCCAAACATAAAAAGGATGGGTAAACCCTTGTATATCATACGAGTATAAGTTTTTGGTTTTTTAATTTTCTTTTTTTTATTTAACACTCAACTTTATCTATTTTATTTTTTCACTCTCTTTTTCTACATTTTGACACGCTACTTTACTTCCGCAACAGCTTCCGCTTGTGACACACTAAACAGGAAATACACTAGTGGGAGTGCAACGGAGAAGACAATGAACAAAAACATCTGTTGTATTTTACTATAGAATAATACATAATACATTATATGATATATGTATGTGGATAAGAATACTCTGTTTATGCGAGTGTTAAACTCACATAAAGTTTCACATTTATACGTATATGTATGAGTTGGGTTGAAACCTCATATACCACTTCTCCTTCTTTCTGTCTGTGCTATTTTCTGTAGCTCTTTTGCTCTACTTAATCGCAATCTATGTATTATGTGGACAGTAAAAAATGTAAACGTTAAAATGAGATACGTAAAAGTTTATGACAACACGTTATTGCATGAAGATAGTCGTATCATAATATTGGTTCAGGTTCAGATTCTCGTATATGTTTTAGTCTAGATAAAACCGAAGCCCCATTGCAATTGATGGGCAGAGTGAAATGAATTGAAGTGTGAATATGTTTGAATTGCTTACATAAGTCTTTAGAAGTCTGTGCTGGAACTTGTACAATATTATAGTGATTGAGTTGAGTATCTGAGCTATGTATGTACATGTATATGTAGGTATATGTACTACATGTACTTAAATCAAGTTAAATGTACTAGTCATACGATGTCAATGGTAAGCAATGTTTCAAATATGATTAAATACGAGTGTTAAGAAAGTCAACAATACTTTGTAAATATATTTTCTATTTTAGTAAGCCAGTCAGTGAGTCAAGTCATCAATTTTTCTATCCTTTTACCTAAGATCCATCAATGAATGGTTCAGAGCAATGCTCAGACGTGTAGACAACTTTATCCAATTGTTGTCTCTTCGAAATCAACAATAAATCACAATAATTTTATGCAAGTTCTCAATATTGATGTATGGCAATTTACATAAAAAAAAAAGAAAAAAAAAAGGAAAAAGAAAAAGGAACACAAGAAAATCATGTTTAGTATCTTTGCCACAAGACACGTGCATGACGCCTTTCTCCTTCAATGAGATCTTCCATGCCAGATTTACGTCGTTGATGCCAACTTTTTTCATCTTTTTGTTATTGCTTATGTTCTTGCTGTTGTTATTCATTTTCCAGTGTATGTTGCGTGATAGCATTTTCAACATTTTCTAATTTTCAGTTAGTCAGTTATGTCGTGGTCGTCACTCAAACTAAACTGAACTAACAGCCTATGATCTTAACCAACATCATCTGAAATGATGATAAGATACAAAAGGACAATGAAATAATCAAAGCCACTCACATTTAATGCTCAGGTGTAGCTAAAGCTTTTCTTCTGGTGTATTTATTAGTATACTCCTACAACCAACATATACTTAGCATATATGTATGTATGTACTATAGTATATTCACTCTTCTTATCATTATTTAAATATGTAACAAAGTGTATATCATATTTACTTTGATTCATTAGTTGGTTTGTCATTCAATCAATCACCTAATCAATCGATCAGTCAGGCAGTATCTGAAATATATTGTAATTTAAAAAGAAAGAATCAAAATCCAACCAAAGAAAACATATTTATGCAGTATTACATTATGTAAGCAAATTGCCTCGACAGTTTTGGAAATATTAGTGGAACTCATCCATTTAATTTTAAATATTCTTGGAAAAAGAATGAATAATTATCTACGTAAATAAATAAATAAATGAAGTCAAAATGATGTACTTATTGTAAGTACTATGTACTTTGTTTTTATGTAATTATTTATGTCAAGTTATATGTTACATATTATCATATTTACACTGAAATGTGTGCAATGTGTGTATTACACAATACATACATATAAGTATCGTGTCAGGGCGAGTGGAAGCCGCCCTTTAACTAAGCTTTCTTCAAATCCAAGAGCGTCTGTTCCCAGATTGGGCG
>JBANCV010001571.1:0-13983 GCA_037040105.1 Amiota albilabris
TTTACCAATTTATTGAATTCACCTTCTCAAATTCAGAATTTCGTTTTTTAGATTCAATATTATTAGAAAGTAACTACATTCATTCAGCAGAACTTAACAAACATTTGTCAAGTGTAGAGATTCAGAGGAATTTTACTACCATTATGTGTGCAGATGTATAATTATTTTTTATAAATTTTTTTTTCTTGATCTAAGAAACATATTTTAAATTGTTTTGTTAAGAAACTACAATTGGAACCATTCTTTTAAATTTGTTAATTTTTTCTTTTTGTTGCTTTCTGAACAGATCATTCTAAGGAAATGATATTGTTTCTTAAACCATTAACTTTTTTGTTTTGAATTTTTCTTTCCTGATTTACGATTATGAGAATCAATAATTCAATTAGAAGGATATTGAATGCACTCAAACAAATTGTGTTCTATTAATGCTGAATATTCATTGTACAACACATAAAATTTCAATGGAAGTAGATATACATTAGGTAACATAAGTGTTATTTTCATATATAAATACAATACATAAATCCTTTTTTTTTTTTTTTCTTTCTTTTAACAATTATCACTACAAATATTGCTTTCTCTTTATAAGATGCAATAATTCATCACTTGACTACTCAGTCAGTAGAAATTCAGCTTTGTTGCTGTAAATATATCTCACCAGTATATCCATTCTTGGTAAATACACAATATATTATTTGAGAATCTTAAGTATTTTAAATTCTTCAATTATGGGAGTCATTTGAAAAATATAAATTATAATATTTCGTAATCATTTTTTAAGTATGATAATAATGTCAAATCTGTTCCTTCAAAACTCAAATGCAGTTGGCTTACTAGGCAAATGCAACATGTACTTTTGTACGCAAATCATTCTAAATTTTATTTTGAAATGTTCTTTCTTATATTACCATTATGAGAATCAATATTAAAATAGATAAAGCTGTAGTATTCACTTAAGCAAATTCGTACATAAATAAGGTGCTTATCAAAATGTTGGAACACTTTTTAGTGGTAAGTCTCACCACATCTAGATTTTTTATATTGTGACAAAGATAAAAATCACGAATGATAGCATACAGAATAAGTCGCAAAAAACCGTACGATTTCTATGTTTTGTATAGCATTGGAAAAGAACTGTTAGTTTTAGTTGAAATGCTTACATTTTTGGCCTACATCGGGCATATCATATTTATAGGACACTTTTTCATTTTCGGCCTTGTAAGCCAAAAACAAATAGGTAAAATACATTATTTATTAAAACAACTAAAATTAGTAGCCCATGTTGCCACCTCGGTTTATTCCTACATCGAAAATTCGTTCTTTCATCGAATTTATTAGGTTAGTTAATAAAGCCGACTCAAGTTTGTTCCATTCCTTTAAAATTGGCTGTTTTAGTTCGAAAAAATTTGAAAATCTTTTATTTTCTGTGTATATTCGCCGAACTAATACTCCCGGAATGTTTTGTATGGGGCTTAAGTCCGGCGAACAAGCTGGCCAGTCCATAACTTGTACAGAGCAGTTGTCGAAAAAGGTTATTGTTTAGCGACTTGTTGGATACGCGGATTGTTTTGTGTGGAAATGAGTGATTCTTCTCTGTGTTCCACCAGAAAAAGGAGCAGACTACTCTCCAGCACATTTATGTACACTTCACTGTTCATTCTTGAGCTCGTGAACCGTACCAGATTTTTTAAATGCGCCCCACACCATTACCGATCCGCCACCAAAGTTTCTTTCTTAATAAAAAAACAAAGGGCTCCTTCCACAGATCACGTCAATGATAGCTAAACCCATCTGGTCCAAGATCAAGATTGAATTTTTTTCTCCACGAAAAAAATTACCTGTTATAAGGAACTCACATTAAAATCATAAAACATATTCCAACTAAAAATGTCTTACTGAGTCCCAGTTTGTTTCCTTATGGCGCTTTTGCAGCCAGGGCACCTTCTTCAACACACCTCTAACAATGTGTTCCGATGATTTTAATGTCCGCTCAACAGTCTTTGGAGACCCTTTCTTCCTGCAAGAAGCAGCAAGTTGGGAGCACGATACAGTAGAATTGCCGATTTTTTTTTTATGATGCTCCTTCTATCTTGTCCAGTAAGTATCGGTTTCCTTCCGGTATTGCGTGCTTTACCGTATTCTTCTAGGTTTTGCAAGAAATTCGACTACTATTAATTTTTTTCCTGGCTCTCATTCAAGCCCGACATTAAATATGCATTAATTTAGCCCTTTTTTTGATTAGTTAAACGTGTTGTTGTTGTCGTCGTTAAAAACATGTTTTGTCTTATTACACTAAAAAATTAAATTGATACGCTCGCTCTCTCTCTCTCAATGCACTTTTTGATATGTGTTCTATAAATTGATATGCCTGCTGCAAGCTAAAAATGCATGCATTCTTTTTTCTTCACGACTTGACTACTCAGTCTGAGGAAATGCATTATCATTTAAGCGCAGTTCCTCCTTTACTGCATTGACCTTTATTTTATTTTTTGTTAGTAATAGATGGATATAATCATCATATCGAGACGAGCCCAGCTGAGCCCAGCTGAGCCGAGCTGAGTTGTTGAAAATCAAATATTGTAAATACTACTCAATCACAGCAATCAAAGTTCATTGACCGTAACTGATTCGAGTGAAGAAGGAGAACAATAACTAAAACTAAAACTAAAATTATAAAACTTCATCATAAGGGGAATTACACGAATTGAAATAACAATATGAAGTATGCATGATACATTTCAGTAAATTTTACTAGATCTTCTGACAAGATGTTTAAGCAGGTAGTCGCCAACAACTGCTCCCATTGCCCAGAACTTTTACATTCGAAAGCGCATGCTTTGTGCAGAATAATAGAATAGAGCAATTCCTTTGCTTTTTCCTTGTTTTGTTGTTGAAATGTAAGATCCCATACCTTTTGGAACTACAAAAGCTGAACATATTGAAATAATTGAAGAATTTTGCATCAAAAGAAACATATTTGGTCATATCGAATCCGAATCCAAATCTAAATGATTCAATATGCGGCGGCTTCATGACAAAGGTTAAAGATATAATAAAAATCCACCTTTATAATGGAAAAGAATAGAAATAAATTTGATATTACAAAAAATATTGTATTAATGGCTGAAAACGGGGGGCAAAAATATGAAAATAATAATGAAAGATAATAAAAAGAAAGCTGAATCTGATCCAATACAAGCAACAGGCAATGAGCCAATTATTCTAAGTAATTTTTATAATTACGATACTATACAATAATAGTAATCATAATGAATATATTTTACAGAAGTTCTTTACTATTATGCTGACCGCATTTGGCGAAAGCCTGAGATTTTAATTTGCTTAAGTTGAAATCTTAGTTTGTCTTTTATTGTTGTACTTCTCTTATGATGTTATGTAGTAAGGAACATAACAAGACTTTTACATAAAGTTTGCAATACATTATAACCATAACAATTTTTATTCAATTCATTACCAATTTTCGTCTGAAATTCTGCACAGCATATGTAAATATATTATAGAATATACGTATCAGTACATAGATTGTACTATACTCGGACTAAAGTAGACAAATATTTATTTATTTATCAGATAGTGATTAGTGTAGTCCTACATTTCCGAGAGAAGAATTTTCATATAGGTATAGTAATAAATTTTAATTGTTAAGGACCCTTATTGCTTGTGTGGAATAGATCCCAAATATTTTTATACTTTTTTTAAACCTCGGGGGGTGGATGGTTTAGGTATAGTATCCCATAGTGTATAGTATCCAATGGTCGGTCCTTAGTAAAACTTAAATTTATTTGTTTTCTTATTAAACAAAATATTTCAATAATTTCTTTTTATGATTACAATTTGTGTAAATTTTATTGTTTTCTTTTCTTTTTGCTTGTTTCATATGTTGTTTTTGTTCTTATTTCTATTATTATAATTTCCATTATGGTAAAGTTTTCTAGTTTTGGTTCTCGTTCTCGTTCTCCACTCGAGTCAATTACGGTCAGTGAACTTTGTTTGTTGTGATTGTATAGAACAATATTTCAGTTTCGTCGGCTTAGCTTGGCTCGGCTCGGCTCGGCTCGATATGTTGATTATATCCATCCATGGCTACTACCACTCGTAACAAATCAAGAAGAGATGAAACCGTAATTATGTCAAAACTGATATGATGCGAATGATCATGGAAACTTCGAAGAAGCGCAGTGACAATACACAACACATACATACATATGAATGAATCTGCGTATTTGTGTATCCATGTATTTTTTTTTTCTATGAGTGCGTGATGAAAATGATTAAAGAAAAGAACTTATAATCATTTCTCAGTAAGGTGAGAGCTTCGCTTGATTTAACATTGGTTGAATTGTCTGTGACTTCGCTTTGATCTTTCATCTTTGCAAATACTTTTGGTGGCACTAGAATGGCATGGCGTGGCATGGTTTGGAATAGAACGAGTTCGAGTTATTTTCGTTTCGCATTCGTTTACTTAGGTTTCGTGCTCGAATATTTTAGAACTTTTCGCATAAAAACTGATAGCATGCCAAGCTGGCTTTACAGTTCTTCAGAACTTAGCTTACAATTAGGACATTTGTGTAACCGTTTCATCTTTATTCAATATATTATTACTCGTATAAAATCGATAATTGATTGAAATTTAGAAAAGCAAAAGCAGAAGTGAACCATCAATATGTATAAGCTGTACGCTTTGATAGTGTCACTTTGTGCCCTGGTCTCGGCTTTGGCTGAGCCCCGTATTCAGCAAGTGCAGCAGTTGAGGAAAAGTGGCGGTGCCGGTGTCGATGCACAGCATCCGTACTTGTTTTTGAGTCAAGTGCCAAGAGGTCGTTCTGGTATTAATGTTAAAGGTTTTGAAATCATTGAAGAGTCCAACGATTATAATGATGAAGTGCAACATGATGATGGCGATGATGATGCTGATAGTGAACTTGATGATGATAACGATAGTTTCGATGATACTTTCACATTACGCAAATCTAATAAGCAACAACGCGCTAAGCAAAGTACTTTTGTTGTTTCCGATGATGACAATGAGACAGACAATGATGATGTTGATGATGATGATAATGAACATGATGTCTCCAGCAATGGTGAACTCTCAGCTCCTGTTCGCCGCTCTCAACTTCAGAAGATCATGAAGAATGCTAGGCCAACCCAAATGATGGTAGCACGTGAGCATGCCGGAGCTATCATGGTACCTGATGGAATCATTGAAATCGAGGGACAAAGCGTCGTAGATGAAAAAACCGGCAAGGCAGCTTTGATAGTGCCACGTGCTGCTCTCGATGCTATACCTGATGGCAGTGTGGTGGCCCTTATGGAGCGTTCGGCCAATGCTGGTCTAATCGCTGACTTTAATGGCCTTCAAGAACAACAAAGTGACTATGATGATGAGGAGGAGGAACGCGCTAACCGCGTTATTGTACGCCGTCGTCGTAAGGGCGGTCGTCGCAACGTACGCCATCGTCGACGTGGCAATAACAGCCGTCGGCGCCCCAACAGCAACCGTCGTCGTCAAGGAAATGGAAATGGTGGCAACAGACGTCGCAACAATGTTCGTGTCATCAATGCCAGTGTCAATCGTCGTCGTCGTGGCAATAGTGGAGCCGTGGTAAGACCCATCGTGTTACAGGGCTAACATACGTATGTACACACATGTAATAATAAAGCGGATAAGTTAGTATTATAGAGTTTAGATTGATAACAACATAACAAAAGACAACATCCCACAACAAATGATAATGAAAACTGTTAGCAGTGCACAATCCACAATTGAAAAATAATGAAAAATATTATAATAAATAATGTGATATAAAAACGAAACGAAAATGATCTTTCTCTCTCTCTCTTTCTGTATGGAATATTTTAAAATACTTAGTAGCAAATGCAAAATTATGTTAAATTATGATGATGGCTTTCTTTTTATTTTAAATTCTATTGCTTTTCTCTTTTCTCTTTTACTGTCACTCCATTAATCAAGACTCATATTCATCGCATCGTTAATGAAATTCTGCAAAAACCAAGATTTTTCTTTCTTTTATGGTGACCCCCAAAAGAGTTTACCATAAATTTCCAATTTCAACAAAACTACAATATATTGTTTTTGTTTTTGGAGCCTCTCATACAAAAACAAAACAAAAACTCCATGGCCATAGACATGGAACATGAAAGAAGCAAAGCAAATAATGAATGGCTGAAATGACTGAAGATCAGAAGAAATGATCAGAATGAGCCGAGCCAAACCGATGAGTAGAACTGAAACTGATTAGAAAATTAAATACCAACGTTGGCTGTGATATAAGAGCGTTAGTTTTTGGCGATTTTTTCGCATAACGTTGTGACTACCAAACCGAGAAACATAAACAACAAAAAATATTGTAAAAATGAAATTATATTGGAATTTCATAGCGCTGAGTTTGGCTCTATTATTATTTACGCCAGCAGTTACACCGATCTTGGGTCTGTGTACAATAATAATATAATACAATATAATAATTGGGTGTTTGGGCAACATACAATTATAAGATACGATAAATGTTTTTTTTAATCATCATCTTACTTCAACTCAACTCACTTAAGTACATCATTTGCTCATTTATTGCAGATGACGAGCATGAAATATTAGAAAAACAATTGCCTTTAGATATAGTGGCATCGCCAGCTGAACTAGAAGCATTCGAAGCAAAAATCCAAGCCGAGCCAGAATTGGTAGGCATATGATTTTCATATATCATCACATCATCACACCATCACACCATCACACCATCACACCATCATACTCTCTTTATTCTCTTGTTATCTTGTCTTTTATAGCGTCGTCTAGCACGCTATTTACGTGCCTTCGATGAAGAGCAGCAGCAGGAACAATTGCTCCGACAACACTCACCCAATGTGCGTCATTACACAGGTGAGGATGATGAGCTAGATACTCTTGCAGAGGAGCGCGCTGTTAGACGTCGTCAACGGATCCGTCGCCGTAAAATTGATGGCAACGTTCGTCGTTCCTCGAACCGCAACAAGACCAAGAGGCGCAAGTCTTCATCGTCCAAACGCAAATCAGTAAAAAATCAACGTAACAAACCATCAAAGAAAAACAATCGCAACAGTCTCCGCCGCAAGAGCACGGCTAACAATAGCAATCGTCGTCGTGTAGCTAATGGCAAGAACAAGAAACGTCGATTCAATAACAACAACTTCAACAATAACAATGTAGGGCAAAGGCGCAGATTTAATGGTAACAATGCTGGCATTATGCAACAGCAACAAAAACAAAGGAAGAACCGCAACAAGAGACGTAGGCAACAACAACTGCAGGATCAACAAGAATCAGAGATCCAAGCGCAACATGATGTGAACGCAAATGAAATGAACGAAGGTCTCGATAATGTGCCACGGAAGATTCCTGAAGGAGTAGCCGACATTGCTGCCGAAAACAATTAGACCGAATATTAAAATTTCCCCCTATTTATTTGTATACTATTTATTATTATTTTTAAATGTATCGACTACAATATGATCTTCCTTAAAGTAACAACTACAATATTTTCGAAAACACTTTTGTTTGAATAATAATAATTTCTTCTTGAAAAGCTTAAGTATTTAATGCTCAATTTAATGCTTATTAATAAAAAGATATCATAAATTACCTAGAGACTTAGTATAATTATTACCTTGGAACATATTTTCAAATCAAATACTGAAATTTGTAAAAAAAAAAAAAAACAATTACAAATAGAAATCAAAATCAACTTACATAATTCAATCTCAGAAAGTCTTGAAATGTAGCCTACAGAGATGTAAAGGATCATCAAAGGTAGATCATAAACAACATAGAAAATGTCAACTATAAATAAAATCAACATGTTGTTTTAGATATGAGATTTCTCTCAAAATAACATAAGATATAGAGATTGCGATGTGAATTTTGGAAATGAAAATAGATGACACGAACAGCTCAAACCATGGTCTTTGTTGCCTTTGCACTATGTCCAAATCAATGTGATTAACAAATAAAATTTCGGAAAATACACTTAATTCATTTAGGCAGATCGAAATAATCAGATAATAGTTAGATATGACCCACATTCATAAATGCTGAATAGAATTATAAGATATATTAATTATATACTTTTTTCTCCTCTTTAATAAAAGAACCGACAAAAGTTACTCAAATTTGGTTGAACTTAAGTGCTTTATAATCGCAAATGAATTAAATGTGGATTGATTATTAATTATTAAGTTTGGTAGATATGAAAATTATGAAATGTTTAGATTTTTCAATTGAATGGTAACAATGCTATAGAAGAATAAATTCTTTATCCCTTATCATGAATGCATTCATAAATTCTTTATCCGTATGCATTATTTCCAGAAGCTCATTTCTTGAATATAATACAAGAAATACTTGACATATCAAATGATAAATTATCTTTCTTATAATCACAATTGATTAAGAGTCCCAAAAAGTAATAAAAATCATTCACAAAGTCAATGAAAGGCAGCCCATGTGTATAAGAGTTTTTATGTGATGAGGTTTGGTAAAAATTCAACAAATGTTTATGCAACCGACTAACCGAACTGATCATATGTAGACACAATGATAATATATATTTATTGTAACATAATGTAATCTACAAAACAGAAGAAGATTATCTAAAGTACACATATGTATGTACAATATGTTGAATCACATAATCTAATGTTGATGTTCTCTCAAAATCTAATCAGCTTTCAAATCAGTTTTCCTATCTTGGTTTTCTTTTAGTTCTTCATTTCGTTCTTGATAAACACTCAATTACTTAACAGCACTTCACTTCACTTGATATGATCTATGTATGGTTCATTTCAAATCTCTTCTCTTTATTCGTAGCTTTTCATTTATACTACGAGTATTATACCAGTATTTGTCTTACTACTGATAAGTATCACACTATAATAGTAATTAAGATAGAAATTTCAATGGGTTAATTAATTGAAATTTTAATCAAATTTGCCATGGTTTAGAGTTGATGGAAACTATTGTAGCGTCTGAATGGTCTGGCATATTTCGCTTGGTTATTCTTACGTTTCAAGTTAAAAACGTAAATCATAATTACCGTTATGTTACGAGCAATCAATCATAGTATTGACGATTATTTTAAACAATAAGAAATGAAGGAAAGAAAGAAAAAAAAGTTTTTAATACTTTAAACTTCGATTAACTTCAGTCAAGCAGAAAATTGTATACCTTACGGTAAACATATATAATATAGTGTTATTATTAGATGTGTGCAATATATATATATTATTTTTCCAATTAGTTAGGTCTTCATATATAGTTCAAACCATGTTAAACATTATTTATTGATGACTCTATTGCCGTTACATAAACGTTACGTTTATAAATATACACATTTTTGATCTTGATCAATCCTAATAAAATTTGAATGGTTGCGTGGATTATTCAGACATCATATACTACTTAATAGTACTAATAGTTATAAATGTATAACTGTTAGTTTGTCACAAACTTTTGAATAAACTTCATATGTTATTCACTCACAATGGTAAATGTTATAGTATGAAATATCATAAAAAAACAAGAATGAAATAGAAAAGTTGCCAAAGAAAATGCGACCAAAACAAAAACGGAATCATGTTCGTGGCCCCACATGATCTTTGACATGCCTGGCGGGATATGAATGAAGAAGCAAGCGAGCAAGCGAACGACTGAGCGACCCATAAGAATTGCGAATGTGAAAATGAGATTAATCATTAGTTTCGATAGAAACATGTGTATATTGACAGCAATCCATCATCTCCGTCTTCATCTAACGACAATGTTTGCCAATACATCCATCTCCATCGCTCTAAACACTATAGAAAGAATATTTTAGGCAACTTAACCATGGTTAGGCTTAGCAGAAATGACTAATTTAGTTGGTATATAAAATGTGGTAGAACCATTCTAAGATCAGTGTGCTTCCTCCAGCCGTTTATTTCTCAACTCTGAAACAGAAACAGAGTAAAGTAACACATATTGAGCAAAGTCCCTTCTAAGAAGTATACAAAATCGAAAACCTTGATAACTTTATATTATCATGGGTGTCCTGAAGGTAACGTTGGCAGTGTTGTTGCTCACAACATTGACTATAGATGGCGCAGGTAAGGCATTATAACTCAATCACCATAAATCAATAATGTAATGTAAATATTTTCTTTGTCTTTATTAGTTGCAAAAAGTGAGCAGCTTGAAGAGCCCAAGTACAAACTGTTTAAGAAACAGGCACGTTCTGCGGGTTCCGTGGGCCGCCGCCAGTTGGCTGCTGCTCAAGGGCGCTTCACTACATCGATCGTAAACAAATTCGGAAAGGGAACAACTACGACAACTACAGTCGCTCCTTTTACAACCACGGTCCAAACATCACCATCATTTACCACACCTAGCAGTCCGACATTGCCCCCAGCTACCTTAAGTCCTCCAACATTACCACCACTAACATCACCAACAATACCACCACCACCACCACCAACAACACCACCACCACCACCACCACCACCACCACCAAACACAGGAGCAACAGGAGCAACAGGAGGACCAGCAGCACCAGCAGCACCAGGAGCAACAGGAGCAACAGGAGGAACAGGATCAACAGGAGCAACAGGATCATCCAGAGCAGCCGATGAAGATGACGATGACAATGACAATGAAAATAATTTATATGGATACATAAATGGTGAAAATGATGACGATATTTTTAAGAATGGAATCTATGCAGATAATGGTGACAGTGATGATTTCGATGATGATAATGATAATGATGATGTTGAACACAATCAACTTAATGCATGGCAAAGGGCGAACAGCCACGTCTCAAATGGCCAATGGAGTCAACGTCAATTGCAGCGTAATACACGCTCACGTAACCAGAATATGAGACGTCAACAAAAATTCCGAGTTCGCAAATTATTAAGACGTCAGCGCCGGCAGCGTCGTCGTAATGCCATGCAAAAACGCCGTCGTAACCAACAGATCCGCCGTCACCTCCAACAGCGCAATCGTCGCCAACAAAAACGCCGTCAGTCCCAGACTGCCAAGCGTCGTCAACGCCAAACGAAACGTCGTCGCAGACGTATCGCCATGAAGCAACGCCGCCGGCAACAAGCAAATAATCGTCGCCGCATAAGGAACTTACAAAGACGTGGAGGGCGCCGCAATCTTATCCGGGTGAACAATAATAATTAATAACGGATAAGCTTATATGCAAATGAAAATCATGACCAACAAAAATAATAAAAAATATAATGAAGAACAAACAAGAAATCATCTAATTTAGGTATTCTAATCCTTAGAAAAACAATAGAATATCGGTTTCATTGTGCCTAGAATTGGTCAGTGGCTGACCAAGCTCTTCTTCATTGTTAACATTCTTACATTTCCTAAGAGGATTCAATAATCTTGATGCAATTTCGTCTACTTACACCTATAAAAAGGTAAATTTAGTGATAGGGTCATCTAATAACACGGCTGTTGTTTGGAGGAAATTGATAGGTGACTGATACTGTTGGCATAGTTTTTACTAAAGCGATTTCGTTTTTCACTATTTGGTATTCGAAGATTTCAATGTAAACGGGAGGGGCTCTGATAAGTTTTCGGTGAAGCGTGGACAGATCGAATAATTCCAATATTATTCTTCTAAAGTACATTATATAAATGGGATAAAGATTTGTAATTTATTGGTTTGAAAAGAAGAAAAGTCTGGGCTGCTTATGGTTCATTGACATTTATTGATTCATTGGCGGAAATCATTTCACATCCATCTCCCATACGCTTTATCTTCTAATTACCATTTTATAAAGTAGAAAAGTTACAAAAGAAATATTTGACTTTGGTTTTTTTTTTTTGGCTTAGTTATATTTGTTTTGTATCTTTCTGTTGCTATGACTTTGTTATTTCGAATCTGAATCTGTATTTAATTCTGCTGTATCTGTAAATATATCTGCGTCGCATATATTGGTCATTGGTCAACTTTAAAAAGTTGAAGAATTCTTATGGATATATGTATGTTAATTCGTTTACATGGTTAGTATCGTAGTAGGTACAAAAATCGGTATGCAAATTTCATATCTAGTTACTACTGAAGTTGTTCTTATTATTTTTGCCGTTGTCATAGACTTATAGGCATAGTTCTGAGGTCAATCGATTTTTTATGGCATTATGCAAAACATTTACAGAACCAACAAAATTCTAACGGTATAATGGGGCATGATATTAGCAAGTTCTATGCCTATTATGTTACATGTAAAATAGTATTTTTGTTTTCATATAAATATGGTTGAGATTTTATTGTAAGATCAGTGTGCTCCAGGTATTTCACATTACATACAGAGGACTTCAGTCACTTGATCATTTGAAAAAGATCATATTGCTTTAGATATATATATATATATTTTTTTTTTTTTTTTTTTTTGTAAGTTTGCTCCTTTGATTAGGATTATTTAAAGAAACCCATAGAGGTCATGCATTTTATGAAAGGATTACTGATTGTGTTCTGCTTGGCAGTAGTAACTCTGCAAGCGAATGGTAAGTGAGCATATTTTTTATCATTTATCAGATTGTACAAGAATAAATAATGTAATCTCATGTATCTCGATACATAGCTGACCGTCAACAGCAACAATATCAGCTTTTTAATAAACAACGCTCCGCTGCTGCACGCAATGCTGCAGCTCCCGCCCAAGGTCGCATCAGCGGGTCAGCTTTGACTGATGTACTCAATAGTTTGAAAGGTGTTACTACGACGACCACCACTCTTGCACCCACCACTACTACGATCACGCCCTCAGCCCCTCCAACGACTACTTCAACAGGCACTATTACTACTTCACCAGCCACCCCAACATCGCCACCACCTTCAACCTCAACACCTCCAACAACTCCAACAACACCTCCAGCCCCTCCACTTCCAACGACTCCTCCACCTACACCTACAAACATACCCAACAACCCTCCAGCTGGAAGAGCTGAGGGCGAGAGCAATGAATACTTACTTGATGACGATGAAGATGATAGAGACAATGACGATGACGATAGTGATCTGCATGCTCTCAGTGTGGATGAGGACGACTATAACAGTGGTGCTGTCGCTGTTGCCGGTAATGGTGTTCATGCTCATGCCAGAAACACACGTGCCAACCAGAACAGACGTCGTCGTAACTCATTGCTACGCAGACGCCAGCAACAGCGCCGTCGTCAAATTCAACGTCGTCGCAATGCTGCCCTCCGAGCTCAACGCCGTCGTCGCCAAAATAAGACCAGCACTCAACGTCGTCGTCAAAATTCCCAAAAACGTCGCCGTCAACAACAACGAAGACGCCAACAACAGAACCGCAACCGTAGGCAAAACCTGAACAGACGTCAGCGCCGTCAACGTCGTGCTAATCTACGTCTAATGAAACGTTTCCGCCAGGGATCTGGCAATCGTCGACGTCTCATCCGTGTCCGTGTCTAAGTTATACTTAGAACTTAATATAAGATTCTGACTACCGCCAACCAAATGAGAATAAATAAAGTATAATAAAAAAAAAAAAAAAAAAACCTGAATATATTTTACTACAATATATATTTTTACACATGTTTATATGTATTTAATACCACCACATCTCGTTTTGAGGGTCCTGCCTCTAAGGGCATTTTTTCGATTTACCACATTTTAACATAGTACAACATTTCACTATAATTATCTTTTTAAATTATGGCACTTTTCCGATTAACATCATTTGGTTAATTTATGCGACGAACAACTATTTGAAGACTGGAGATCAGCTTTTCCGGAACTTACCCAGCCGTAAAGCGGAATATAGATGTATTACCGAATGGACTAATCTGACAATATTTATTATATAATAGCAACTCATATACAAGGTGTGTGTCAAAAGTTTCCGAACTTTTCAAAAAGAAAAAAAACTACAAAATAGTTTGGAATGAAA
>JBANCV010001573.1:0-13982 GCA_037040105.1 Amiota albilabris
TTTACGAACGCAATTTCCGTGCCATGTACGTAAATGCCATGTTATGTAAATTTCCCTAAAATTTATGTAAAAAACTATTGACAAAATCTATTTAGTTTTGTTGTAATAAATGGCATTATCAATTATTTTACACAATAAGTAAAAAAACAACCATAATTTATATAATCCAGCAATTAGAACATTATATAATTAATATTACGTATACGCTGTGATTGAATTAAGTAACATTAATAATCTGTTTAAAATAAAATACAGTCGAACTCCTCAATAGCGAAAACTTCTCTCTAACAAAGTCATTTTGAAGGCTCAGAACTTTTTTCAATTTTTTCAAATATTTGAACGAATTACCTTTTGGTATAAACGATTTTCTCGCCTGCAAACTCCTCTGTGATGAATTTAAATATTAATACATTGTTGTTTTAAATGAAAGATTATTAATAATCTGTAGACTGAACTGTCACGAAATATTAACGCTCACCCCGACTTATTTTCGTAGCAACAATTGCACAAACTCTTAGAAAATGTGAAATAACATTGTCGGAAACATCGTTTTCGATGAGGAAACTTCTGATAATTAAGTCAGAAATGTTCTACCGTTTAAAGTCATAGGCTACGATTATAATAATATGTTTAATGCCGAAGAAACCGACTTATTGTTAAATGTTTGCCATCGAGGACTCTCTCTCAAAAAAATTGAAACTGCTTGTTATTGGCAAGGCTAAACATCCACTATATTTCAAAGGACTGAAATCCCTTGAAGTGCATTATGATGCATGTTATGGGGTGGCATGGAGGAGCAGTGACTGATAAAATCAGATCAGAAAAAATGAATATGTTGTCATATTTATATTTATATTGACTGTCCTGCACACCCAAGAAGTGTTCAAGCAAAATTAAAAAACATTGAGCTCGCCTTTTTTCTCCCCGAATATGTCATCAATGGATCAAGACATTTTATTCAATTTAAAACAACAAACTAAAGAAAGCGTTTCATTCTCAGTTTCTTTACTTGATATGATAAGAGAATTGAATAAAACTTGCAAAAATGTGAGAGCAGAAACAATTTCAAACTGTTTCAAAAAAGTATGCACAAATTGTATACAAATATGGTACTCGTATGAAGCTAGATTGTTCTAATGATGAGAGCCTCTAGCAGGATTCTTGAACTTTCAATAAGATGATAATTTGGTGGAAGGTAATCTGAGAGAGTAATGGTCAAAATGCATCGCTGATGTAATCGTTATAACATAGAATAAAAAATATTTGACGATTTCAAAAAATTAATTTAAAGTAGCGTAAATAAAAATATTTTTTGTCGACTCCATACAATAACTTATTGTCCGGCGCTAATAACTTCGTTACGGAGGAGTTCCATGTAGTTTAATTTATTTTCTATAAAATGTAAATCGTTGTGGTTACAAAATAAAAAAGTACTGCATACTTTTTGGGATATGATGTTTTCCGTAATTATTAATTATTTAAAGTAAAGTAAATAAACATAGGCATTATCAAATAATTTGCAGAATTTGAAAATTGATAAAGTTTCACAGTATAAAACCAACTTTAGTTTGTATAATTCAAGAACAGGAACATTATTAAATTAATATTACGTATACGCAATTAGGGAATTTAGTGAAGCAAACAACTTTTGTTCTTTGCCAAAATAGTATTATAAGTTTAAAAGTATAAAGAACTTTAATAATCTTCTTAAAACAAAATATAATATTAATATTACGTATACGCAATGAGTGAATTATCTAGTATTTTCCATCTCATTAGTCTCTTTCACAAGGAAAAATTGTGCAAAATTTAACGCAAAAGAACTTGCAAAAACTCGAAATTTTTGTTTGGTAAAACGTAAAAACTGAAACTTTTACTTTGTTAAAAGTTAAGACTTAACAAATTCTACAAATTTTAAGTTGGTGGGAAATTTTAAGAAAATACATACAATACATATGTTGATATGTGCAATTTTTTCAGTTGCGTTGCTATACCCTCGCTCATGTATTTGGAGCTGTGGTTTTTTTTGGTAAAACGCTTTTTTATATGCAATCTATCTATCAAAAGAAGACAGTGGGTGAATTTAAAAAAAATGTATTTTCTATTTATTTTTTGATGTTGCCTTTTCAACCGACGCGTGCGTCTGCTTTTGTCCAACAAGTTGATTGCCAATAGATTATTATGGTCATCGAACAGATAGATGTGCCTGTTGCTGTACCTGTTGATCTCTATTGAAATGTTTTTTTTATATGTAATATGTATGTAAAAAGATTGATTTAATATTGCATTTTTATATGAGATGTTTTGACAGAAAGACAAATTGTTCGAAAAGTTCAAAGAATAGTGTAAAACTGCATATATCTCAACAACAGTGCCTCTTACTGAATTCAAGTTATTCTAAGACCCATCAAGGTGACCCCATAAGTACAACAAAGAATATTTAACCAAAATCGGTCAAGCCGATTAAGAGAAAAACAGTCACAAAAATCCGTACACTCGAGTTTTATATATAAAAGAAGTATAATTTAGAGTTTATTTCAGTAATTACGTATACATTAGGGAATGCAGGGCATTGTCTGGCGGGCTACTATTCTATAGAGACTCTTCGAAGTGTCGTTTGTTATTTTGTCAATAGTTTTAATATGACAAAGGACAAAGTGCCAGAGAGAGAGGAAGACAGAAGGACGAGTTTGAGAGAGTAGATTGTAGATAGAGGGATATGATAATTCTTAATTCACTTTTGACTTTTTAGTTAATATTCAATTAATAAAAAAAGGCTTAAAGTCATTTACTATATTGCAATATTGCAATATTTTTTTCATTTCCTCTGCAATTTTAGTTATTTATATTTTATTTATATATTTATTGATTAAATGCACTTTTGACTAAGACTACTATATACTCTCCTTCTACTAAACTATAAAACACTATGGTATATTTTACATTGGTGAACAAAAATCCTTTAGGGTGAGCTATAAAAATGACAATTGCGAAATGCGAAATGGGAAATGGGAAAACAATTGCAATGAAGAAAATAAATATTTTTCATTTAATGAAATAGTTTTCGTTTATTAAAAAATATTTCATTGCATTGCCTCTAGTATTTCTATTATTAGTATTTCATAGGAAATACATTTTATTTGGAAAAATGTTATATGCCGTTTTTTGTTTATTGTTAGTTAGTTAGTTTGTTTGTTTGTTTGTTTGTTTGTTTGTTTTCTTATTTATTTGTTCAATTATGAATAAAATGCTTTACTTTATTAAATATTTTAGTTTTCATTTCATTTCCTTCATTCCCAGATTTATGGCATTGCGTTTCATTTGCTATGCCAACAGTAAAAGTGTGAAAATACTGAATTCCATAATAAAAATAACAGTAATAATAATAATGAAATACACTATTGTGTGCTAATAAAATGAAGTGGGATTCAGTTTCTGACATTTCAATCCAATCTTATTCACTCTATACTATTCTATTCTATACCATGCTATGCTATGCCTTCCTATACAATTCTTCGATTCATTGAGTTTAGTTCACTCCAAATTGTCCATGGTCATGACCATGGCCATGTCCATGTCCATGTTCATCCATGCCAATGTCGCTATTTGTGCTGGTGTGTTTGTTTTTGTCCTTGTCGTATGGTTATATTGTATGTATGTACATGCATACATAAATACATAATATATAAGTATATGATTTATATACACACACATACATACAGATACAGATACAGATACTGATACAGATATATGGTATGTGTGCATGTGTATAAGTTTGTTTATATTTTCACTTTATCTTAAGAACTCTATTGGTTTTAATACATCCTGCTTCTGATTCCTTTGCCTGACTGCCTGACTGCCTGCTTGCCGCCCTCTTATGTTTGCCTTGCCTTGCATTGCTTCATAACATACTTTTCCTCATAGTGTAAATGTGGTTTGCTTTGTATTTATGTATAAGTTTATTGAGGGAGATTGTTCACTTTGGCTTATAACGATAAACTTGACTTAAAGTTACTAACAATATAAAAACTATACACACTCACTTGGATTCCTTCAGCGACTATATATTTCCACTCGCCACCTTCCCTTCTTTCTTCATCATGTCTTAATTGTCTCTGTGTGTGTTTGTATGTGTGCGTGTGTGTGTGTGTGTGTGTGTGTGTGGGTATGTGTATGTGTATACATGCATGTACGAGTAAATATGAATCTATGTGCGTGAGCGAATATAGTATACCATATAAATGTGTGCGTGTTGCCGCCGCCATCACTCGTCTTTGATTTAATTAAAAATTTATTATGCTCTGAATTTTTTTTTTTTTTTTTTTTTATTCTGTCGGTTAAGTTGAGTTCAGTTGACTTGTCCCAGTCTCCAATCTCCATTTCCCATTCCTCATTCCTTATTGCCTATTCCCCATTCCCCATTCCCCATTCCCCTTTCCCCATTCGTTTTTCTCTATCACTTTAATCTTTTTCTATTTTCTTCATTGTTTTATTTTATATAAGTTTTATTCCCTTCTTTGCTGTTCTATTCTCTTCTCTTCGCTTCTCTTCGCTTCTTTCTTATGTCTGTTCTTATGTCTGTGCTGTTTCTGTTGTTTTTTGTTCTGTTATTGTTATTGTTATTGTATTTTTCATTCATTTTTGCATTCGTTTTTTCATTGTTTGATTGACATTTAGACATTTAGAGTGAAAGCTTGGTAAAATCAACATTATTTTCCATATTGTTGTTGTGATTGCTATTGCTATTGCTATTGCTATTCTTGTTGTTATTGTTAATATTATTGCGTTGGTACAAATGATGAATACAGTACTTAGAATAAGGAGAGAAAACAAAAAGAACTATGTAGTCCGATGAATAAAGAATCTAGAAATATATGTACATACGTGTATATTGAGCATGTATGCAATATTTTCAATATTGATGTTAATGTTTAAGATAGCAGTATAAAGCTGCTTTTGAAGATGTTTCAGATTTTATGATATTTTTGTTTTTCTTGCTTCATAAAATAATAAAATCTAATTATATATTTATTTTTTTAATATTTCTTCTCATCATCATCTTTATCTTTATCTTTTTGTTCGACTTATTCAGTTCATTAAAGTCAAGTGTGTGATGCATTTACTCTCAAATTCATGAGTAAATGATTTCTTAATTTCCTCTTTATGTTGCTTTGTTTTTGGATTTTATGGATTTTATGGTGTTCTTAATTTTAATTATGAAATAGAAATCATACATGATAAATGCATACAAGTATATTTCTGAAACTGCTCTTGGTACTCACCGACTCAGTTGTTCTATATATATTTCGACAATATGAGCTTTATCTCTTTTAAGGTTATTTTCCTCTATATGATATAATCGTACATGTGTATTTACAGTTGTGTTCATAAAAATAGTATTGCTTACCAGAAGTAGACACGAAAAATTATAGAAAAATAATGAAACAAAAAAAAAAAAAAGGTCTTTAGTAAGTGTATTGAAGGAATCCAATAAAATTCTGACATTAGTTCTTCTTAACCACGGTTTTCTTACTATTTTCAGTAGGTAGAGGAAAGCATTTCTCAATTGAGATAAGAAACTTAATAGTTAGGCTAACAGCTCAGGTGAAAAGAAAATAAAGAAAAAAATTAAATTGATTAAAATTAAGTAAATTTGTCGATCAGTACTGTGACAATTTACCATCGTCTTATATAAAAAAAACATAAACGCCAGATTTCCCAGAAAAGTATCCGTTTTGACAAAGAAACACATCCACACAAAATTATTTTGTTTGGTGGAACTGGATCCAGACAAAATGTTAGACATGGACGACTGAGCATTATGGTATGGGCTTGCTTTTCGAATACTGGCATATGCCCTATCCATGTGCCCAATGGCAAAACATTGTACGTCAATGTATTCAATGAAGTAATGTTACCATATAACAGTTGGAAAATGCCATTAAAATTGCCAATTCAGCAAGACAATGATCCGAAACACACTAGCAGACTAGCGAAGGATGATGATGAATGCCTTTGAAAAGATTGACAATGTGCCCCCTGGTCAGCATAGTCCCCGGACCTCAATCCGATCGAAAATTTGTGGGGTGGTATTAAACGAATAGTGGCTGCAGCAAATCCATTAAGTATCCCACAGCTTTGGGAAGTGGTTAAAGAGTCATGGGCCCAAATTGCTGCGAAGCGATGCTGGAACCTTATTGACTATACGCCACATAGATGCAAAGCCGTCAGAAACAATAAAACTACCAAGTATTTGACCCAGAGAAACATGTAAAATACGCAACTTTCAGTATTTTTGAGTTTTGTTGGTAATTTTTTATTTTTTTTTTTTTTTTTTTTGTTTTCTTTTATTTATAGTGACTACTACACTACCATTATTTTGTATGTACAATGAAAAGCGATGTAATCAAAGTGGTATGCTGATTAATCTTGAATGTTGTGCATTGTGCTTTCTCACAAAAATCTAACGAAAACATATGGAGGATTTTTGCAGTTCCTTGTTAAGTTGTTCACAAGAAACGAAAAAAGAAATTCCAACAATTTATTAACCCATATTAGTTAGTATATTGCATTAAAAACATGGAAATTTATTCCATGAAACAACAGGAAATTTATGCCTAAACAATTGAAATTAGCAAATTAGAATATTCCGTAACCCGTACGTATTATTAGCATAGTAATGTTTTCTACAATAGTATTTTGTGTTATAATAAACATAAAGCTTTGCAACAATTTGAATAATAAACCATTAAAGTCAATTTGTAGGGAGCTGACTTGACTTCACAACTTAACTTTCTTATTGACTCAATAAACATCTTTCTCACTTTCCCTTTTCTATTTTTTTTTTACTGACTCAGCTAACAAATATTTTCTGAACTTCCTGATTTTGGGGTTCCTTTTTGGTCTTGAATGTTCCATGTATTTTTGCCATCCTCCCTTTTGGTTCTTATGCTACTGTGGCATTCTAAAGAACATAGCTTGGATTAGCTCCAGCAAAACATTTCACCTCTTATAAACAACATATTCGATACGAAATGCCATTATAACTCGATCAATTCAACTGATTTCCATGATTGAATTGTACTTTAAAAATTTTTTCCTTTGTTTTTTTTTTGAGACTTCAGACTACCGAAACCATCATCATCGAAAGTGCCTGTTTTTTATAGGTCATCCGGAGGTTGTCAGGAAATTTCAATATATCTTTTTATATAAAAGTAAAAGTTGATCCATGTATATATTGTAAGTATGTATGTATGTTCCCTATAGACTCAAAACCTGATAGACCGATTTTAATGAAATTTTCAGGGAAACTCTATCATAGTCTGGATAGTGATTTTGTAAAAGAATATTTTTTTTGGAAAATCTACTGAAAAAATCGAAACTCGTTGATCAAATTTTGCATATAAAGCTTTGAAAAATATTGATTATAAAGTTGTAATTATCAAACTTCTCAAATATTAGGTATGTTAATAATAAATCAATCAAAGTGGTAACATATGTATGTACGTTCCCTATAGACTTCGAAACTGCTGGACCGATTTTAATGAAATTTTCAGAGAATCCTACGCACAATCTGCAGAGTGTTCCTATAAAGTTGGATGTAGGTTAAAAAACAAATGCGGTTTTAGGGACTGTCAACCAAAGTGAAAACTTTAAACTAAGAAATAACCATACAAACATCTATTTAATGAAGTACAAAAAATAGTTTTGCATCATGCTCACATTTAAATTTGCTTGAAACAAAAAAACATCCCTCCACAAATTGAAAGCACCAACTGAAATTAATGAATATCTTCTCTATAGGCAAAAAAAAGCCAGATGATATAGAGGATACAGAACTACAATGTACGAATTGTAAATGTGGACTTGGATTAGAGATAATAAATAAATGTTTTTCTATAATAATACAATATAATGTGAAGCAATCTGTTTTCATTGGTTTTGAATTAGATTGTGTGTTTGTAATTGTTTTATTTTTCTGTTGTTTAATAGTTTTATTCATTTGACTATTGCATGCTTTTAAGGGCAAAAACACATTGATGTTAACAAATGCCAAACAGATCATAATGTTAACAAAAGAAATGTAACACTAGACTGGACTAATTCAGACTGAACTCGTAGATAAGCAGACAATTAATTGAGTAAGATTAGAGAAATCAAATTAAAATCATGAAACATTAAAGTTTTTTGTTTTTTTTTTCTTTTATTTATCCTTTAATCCTCTTGAAAAATGATCTTTATAAAAATTTCTAATTAACAATTTGCAGAGTATTGAAATCACTGCATATATCTTTATATTATTTAGCTAAGCAAATTGTTTTTTGTTTTGTTTTTTTTTTTTTTTTTTTTTTTTCCATCAAAATGGGTATGTGAAAAATGAAAGATAAAATGTTAGAAAATAATTACAACTCAATATTGATTCTGACATTTGGATGAAGAAGCAAAAAAATAAAAAAAAAATAAGGAGTTGAACACAAAAACACAGGGAAAAATAATGAAATCTGACCGTGTCACATTGCATTGCAGCCTTGGAAAAAATATTGTTAAGAGCATAAAAATATGAAATTTTTCAAAATACCAAGGTAAAACATGGTTAGCATTGTTTGTTATGTAATAAAATAACCATACGATTCATATATACATGCGCGTACTATGTATGAATGATAACTTAATACAAATTGAAGTTCATGTTAATCGGATTTCAAGCTTTTTTTTGATTCGATTTATTACATACTATTGTTACCAATCTCAATTAAATGAATAAAACTTTTTTGCTTAATTTTTTTTTTTTTGCATTGCATTCAATATACAATAGTATGTAACTATGTAACATAAGTATGTACACGTATGTTCTACATATTCATTAATCATTTCAAGTGAAATTCATTAGATATTACTATTAATATTGAATAAGTTGATTGCATTGCAATAAATAGTAGTAAAATAAGAATAATAACGAAAAGAAATTCAACTCAATGGAAAAAAAAAACCTATTGTGTGCAATTGTCAATATTTATTACCATTGTTATTACATCTTTTTCTTTTTGTCATATATATATATATATATATATATGTACTTTGATGCATCCGCCTTGTATCCACAGTCACAGTCACAGGTACTCTCACATGCATAGTCACAGTTATAATCTGTAGTCAAGATCGACATGCATAAGTTAAAGATTCAATACAATTGAATCCTCAATAAGTATTATTGATTTCAAACTAAAAATACGATTATGCATTGGTTGAATGGAATCATTCTTTATGCGTTTATCATTTATTGATTTCAATATATGTACTTCTACTACTTTATTTTCTTTTTCTTTTCCTTTTTCTTACTTTCTTACTTCCTTTCATTTAATCCATTCCATTCCATTCATTCTTATTTTCTTATTATTTATGGATTTTCAACATAGTAGTAGAATAAAAAACTCAAGTGCATTTTTTTATGTAGATGTATGTATGTAAGTACATATATGATGATATACATATAATAATTTTATTGAGTCTGCAAGTGAATATAAATGAATAATAAAACATTGAATACGAAAGCATGATTTATGATGACGACCCCATAATGCACTCTATTTTATAGACATTTTGATTATGGATACACCACATCAATGGATGTATCTTATTTCTGCAATTTGTCTGTGTACCAAGGTAAGTTCTAAAACTATCTAACCTGACAAGCAAATAATATTGTATTGTACTAAACATGCATATGTATGTATAAAGGAAAGATTTCATCTTTATGTGACACAATACTTTCATTACAATTGTATTTCATACTTTTATTAAGTAAAGCCTAAATACTAAATTCTAATCGATTAATGGTCTGGTATTTTAATCCCAACTACATACGTACTACACTATTATGTGCATTGTTGCTCTCAAACAGAGCATTTGTATTATGTGGGAAATACTTTTGATGGCAGTCACTATAAGTTGGTATTGGAAGACAGTTCAGATTGCTTTAGCTTCCCACCCAGAATAGGGTTGTGTAAGAGAGCTAACCACCTGTTGATGATAGCGAAATAATACTTCCACGTGTGTATTGGGTGTATCGAAGTGGCAGTGGCTTAATACCATGCAATCGGCGTGCTGTTGAAGTCAACTCTGCTGCAAGGAGGGATTCATATGAATAGAATTGATATCTGCAGATATACTATAAATTTGATTGACGTTTATCAATCCATGTGCTTCGTGGATAAGCGATTACGTTAAATAAATTGACATTTCTGTACTTGAACGTCCTTAACCCACTTAAGGTTGAGTTGGTCTCTAAGTGTCTGGTCTCTTAACGTGCATAAATATGTCTCTGCAATTAGAATTGCTGCCCGCAGTTTGCTGGTACTTTGCACAAAACATTTTGCAATTTTTCATCTATCATAGTTAACCGACAACCAAAATAGATTTAAAATTATGTCGAACAGAAAAGATGGCTTCTTTTCTTGGCCTCTCTACATAGATTGTGCTTTAACCTTCAGCCCTGATCTGCATTCCTCACTTATTGTAGAAGTATTTTGATTGCAATCTAACAAAATTTGAGAGACCTCGATGAACTCATGAGCAATTTGATGAATATAATTATTGCCATAAATGATAGTCATTTCTATAAGTACTTGAAACTCCAACGAGCAACAATGAAAAGAAAGGAGATATCAAATATCAATAGTGCTAAGAATAGGGCAACTACTTCTATGACTAATCTCGTAGCCACACATCCATATATCCATATATCCATATATCTATCTATCTATGCATTTAAATGTATTATAAATGTCTATAGTAGTATATGAATGCAATGCATACGTTCTACTACTATAATAACTTTAAAAGAAGAGTACAATTCACTTTTATATAGACATGACTATATGTTATTATATGTATAAGTATGTATACACAAACATATGTAGTAGATTGTTATATGATATATCTTTCGTACGTGATTTTAGTCCAGGACAATGAGAATTTTATGCGGTCGTAGCTGAATGCAGCCTTCATTCCATTCTATTTATACGCATAAATATCATTTTCCCTCTTTAAGGTTATACTCACTAAGTGGATTTTCATTCATAGTACAATACTTACTAAGTATCATCATCTTCATCATCATCATCATCATCATCATCATCAACATCATAGTACTGCTATACTACAATATACTACTCGTATCCACAAATGTACTGTATATGTATGTATGTATGTATGTAGTATGTAAGTATTTATTTGCTTTTTGCTTTTCCAGCATTTACTATCTGTTTGATTTTATTATGTCTTCTTTAAACCTTTTCTTTTTCTTTTTCTTTTTTTTTTTTTCTCGCAGTTTGTGTTGTTATTTTCCTATCCCTTCCTTTCGTTGGCTATAATTTTTGTTTTTTGCGTTCCAAACGATTAATTCTTTCGATCCATTAAAAAGATTTTGTACGAAATGACATAATCAATGTTGAAGATTCAATGCCTGAATGCATCACTGAATGGATGAGTAAGGGAGTGAGCAAGTAAATAAGTGAGTGAGTAAGTGGGTGACTGACAAAGTGTATGAATGAATGGAAAACTGAAGCATACTTTTGGGGATTTTAAGGCTCTCTGCAGGCAAACTGTGCTTACTTTGCTTGGTTCGTTGCTTGTCAAACGAACTGAATGCTTAAATAAACGAACAAATGAAGACAGACAACAGATTGAAATTGAATGAATGGACGAACGAAACAAAACGAAATGAAACGAACGTACAAAGTATAGAATGAATGAATGAATGAATGAATGAATGAATGAATGAATGAATGAATGAATGAATGAATAAATGATTGAAATAAGTGAATAAAACAGCAAACGCATTACAATATAATTGAAGAAATGAGCGAGTGCAAATGAGTAAATGGATGGAAAAAAATGACTTACTGAATGAATGAATGAATGAATAACTGACTGAATGAATGAATGACTGAATGACTGAATGAAACAATTTATAGGAGCGACAAGCGATTAATGATAACAATAACCACAACTGAGTTGCATGCTCAAAAGCTTTATTTACATGATTAACCTTTGAGCGCACCCAAAAATTAAATTAAGAAAAACCAACAAAAAAAATAGCTCACTCGACTACAGCAGATTATACTATATATATATATGTATATAGATGTATGCGAATGTGTGTGTGTGTGTGTGTAAGTGTGTGTGTGTATGCATTTCTATATAGCAATGTATGTATTAAATAACTAAGTAAAAGTAAATGTATAACCAACAAAAACGTCATTGAGAGAATATATTTAAATAGAAAGGATGCAATCATAAATTTTGCACTCATTATTAGATTAGCGAAATTCGTGTAGAGTGCTTACAAACTAAATTTAACCAAAAAAAAAAAAAAAAAAAACATTCACAAACAAGTACGCTTTCACAAATTTCACACACACACATGCAGATACTTAAACACTCACTCAGAAATAGTCATACACTTAATTTACCAGCAACAACAAGCAGAAAATGTAAATTTTTACTAATGGAGCAAAAAATAGACAAACACACTGACTAATGGATACAGGATACTAACACTGTCACTGTCACTGTCACTGTCACTGACACGCACACACATGCATACCAAACCAAAATATGTAAGTGAAAGTAAGGACTTAGCAAAAGAGAGTGGATAGATAGAGAGAGAGAGAGAGAGAGATATTTACTAGATGTAGAGTTGAAAGAGCTTATGCTGTGTTTCTGGCTAAACTAATGAGTAAGCAACTGAGCGACTTAGTAAACAGTCAGTGAATAACAGAGCAGATGGGAAGAGAAAAGAAAGTGAGATAAATGGAAAAATTGAAGAGAGAGAGAGGGGATAGGTGAAAAAGGGGCATAGGACATGGGACATTATGGGTGATTGGTATGAGCATTAAGCTGAAGTCGTTGAAGCGCTCCTAGAGTTGCCACAGCACGCACCAAAAATTAAGTAAATGGAATTAAATGTCGTTACAGCGACAACAGAAGCAGCAGCAGCAGCAGCAGCAACAACAATAACAATAACAACGAAAGGACACAAAGGACACACACAAACAGGACACAGAGGACATAGGCCACAGAGGATAGTAGGAGTAGCAATAGCAGTAACAGTTGTAGAATTAAATGAGTAGGAGTTTTTGAGGAACAATAACAACGAATAACAAACTCGTTTAGATAACAGGACAAAACAGTAACTGTAACAATAACAACATAAATTACGACAAAAATAAGTGAGCAAATTACATTTTTTGTTGTTTTTCTCCTTTTTTTTCTTTTTTTTTTTTGTTCTTGTATTTTTGGTAATTTTCTTATTGGATTTTATTTTTGTTGTTGTTTTTCTCCTATTTGTTTGCTTTTTAATTTATTATTTATTTACTTTTATCATCATATTTCATATTTTAATATTATAATAATTTTGCTTTTTTTTTTTTTTTTTCTATTTCTATTTCTTTTTCTTCTCTGTTTTGCTTTGCTTTGCCTTTCTTTGTTATGCTTTTGTAACTTTTATTTGTTCTATATATATTCCTGACAATTTTTTCAAGTTTAATGATAGAAAATGATAATCAAGTCTTGGAGCTAAATCTTGCAAATATGCTACCTCAAACAGGGACACAGTTATACAAATAGAGAAACATTTAAACCTTACCAAGTATTGTATGTTAACCATGGAACATGCTAAATTGTGTAATGTTTTGATGGGTATCATCACTAAATCGGAATGAGAATGGTAATGAGAATGAAGACACTAGAAATGATAATTATCTTGATTAAGTAGTATAAAAATCAACATGAATCGAGTGCGGCTGACTTCAAGTTTATCAAAACCTTTGAGTGTTTTTTTTCCTTTTTTTTTTTTTGATTTCTCTTTGATTTCAGGTGTATTTTAATATGATTTATTTTAAGAAGTTTCCATATATTTCTTTTACTTTGAAATCATCAGACAGTCGCATCTACAGTTCATAATAAGTAAACGAGACAAC
>JBANCV010001575.1:0-13963 GCA_037040105.1 Amiota albilabris
ATTTCATAAATTTCCTACTGGGGCATAAAAGTGAAAATGCGTTGGAATTCCTATTGGGATTTTTACCAAAGAAAAAATAAAATATATAACGGACACGCTATGAACACACAAACACACAAGTGAACGTGTGATGGATGCTGTTTATGAAGAGTTAAACAACAAACAAAAACAAAAACGTGTAGGTAGAAACAAAAAGCGAGAGGGACTGCTAATTATACAGAAACAATGCAAGTGCAGTTGACAAGATGCTGAACAAAATCAAAAGAGAAAAATACAAAAACAAAAGATAAGCACCAAATCAAAGTTTTTTAAAATAATC
This sequence comes from Amiota albilabris, assembly GCA_037040105.1. Classification (NCBI taxonomy): domain Eukaryota; kingdom Metazoa; phylum Arthropoda; class Insecta; order Diptera; family Drosophilidae; genus Amiota; species Amiota albilabris. The sequence goes on from JBANCV010001575.1 coordinate 320, forward strand.
AAATACACATTTGTGCACAACTAAAACGCAAAACACAATCAAATAATTAATATCTATAATAAATAAGTATATTGATCTACAATAGAATATCAAAAATAATTTATAACAACGAAATATCGCAGAGTAAAAAAAAAACACGTCACACTCACAAGACAATCTTGTTGTAACTTGGATAAACAAAACAAATATTATTGTTGCTGTTGCTATTGCTATCGTTGGCAACGAATAAAGTTAAGTTAATTAAGAATACATAATTGTAATCCTATATTAAGGTTCAAGGAAAACTTTCTTTATCTGGTTTAAGATTTCTCCGTGTCCAAAACACTTTTAATTTCGACTTTGCGTTATATGAAGGCGGTTCATTAAATGCCCGTGATTGAAGATAGACGACGTTCCTGAGTGAAGTTGGTATACTCATCGTATGCTGCCATCTATCAGACGACGCTAATACGAGTCAGACGTGTTTCGTGATTTTCCATAAAATGGAAATACGGCACTATCGTTCAGTAATTCGCTTTGGATGCTGTTTATGGGGACACGTCTCCATCTATGACCACAGATATTGGTTCAACGAATTTAAACGTGGGCGAACATCCGTTTTTGATGAGGAGCAACCAGGACGCCCGGCAGACGTGGTTACCTAGGAAATCATTGCAAAAGTCCATGACGAACGAAAGTGCTCGAAGAAAGAAAGGCCGTATGTGTGTTGATCGGAACGGTGATTAATATTTTACATGATAAGTTAGCGATGAAAAAATTGTCGGCCCAAGGGTGCCACGATTCCTCATGCTGGACAACAAGCGGATGCGTCTGTTAACTCCGAAGCAGTGTTTGGGGCAATTTAAGCGAAATCCGAGGACTTTTTGCATCAAGTTGTCACCGTTGATGAAACCAGAAACTAAGCAACAATCAAAACAATGAATTTCTCCCAATGAATCTGGACCAAAGCAGGCGAAGACGGTTCCATCGGCCGGTGTGTTCATGGCGACGATTTTTAGGGATGCGAACAGCGTCATCCGCATGGATTTTTTAGAAAAAGGAAGAACGACGACTGGACAATACTACAGTGAGATATTGGAACGCTTCGACAAAAAATTAAATGAAACACGGCCGCTTTGGCGAAAAAAAGGTGTTGATCCATCACGATAACGCACCAGCACATTCATCTGGTGTTGTCTCCTCCAAACCGCATGAATTGAATCGCTCCCTGCGACTTTTTCTTGTTCCATAACACATGAAAAAATGGCCCTATGTTTTGGAGGTGTTAAAAAAAAGGCAGCAACGTCGGGAGAAGTGTACCTTTCTAAAAGGGGACTATGTTGAAAAATCAAAAATACTTTTTGGAAAAAAATGGTGTCTTCATTTTTAACATGGGTACTTAATGAACCGCTCTCGTACAAGCTCTTATAGATATGTACTCTCAGTATTTATATACTTTCAAGCATATAGTCCCTTCTTTGAGTGGACTAAACTGCAAGCGCAGAATATTCAAACGCGATTGGATTGTGCGCTGATCTAATGCGATTGGAATGTGCGTTGACTAAGTATTTTGATTTAAGATTATGTGTTTCTGTATTTATATTTAAATCTTGCATGAGTACGCTTCAACTCCACAACGTAATCTATGGAATTATTTACATTTAATATTAGTAAAATCCTTAAAAATAATTTTTCATTGTTTTTTGATGAAAAACATCTTTGGTTTCGGTTGAGTGAATTTGAAATCGATGTAATCGCTTATTCTGGTTAACAGCTTGCCTTGCGATACTAAAGGCTAATGATAACATGAGTTTTGTAAAAAAAAAATTAATTGTGTTTTATTTATTATAAAACAGGTTGGTACAATATATTTTTGACATCTTGTAAATAATTGGCAATAAAACATAACAGATTTTGAAAAATTCATTCATTATTTCGAGTCATTTTATATGAAATTCTGCTATAGAATACCTCGATTATTTTATAAAAATAAGTAATGAAGTAAAATAATAAAAATTAAAGTGAGGAACAATTATTTCATATTATTGATTTTATTTGTATTATTAAAAATAAAGAAAAACAAAATTTAAAATTGTTTAAGAAAACCAAACCACAGCCAGGCGTTGCGATTACGTTGCCATGTGTGAGAGACCGATGCTTAACACACTCGGCTACCAAGGAATTATACATTTTAGTAGCGAATGCACGATATAAGCTTGCTACTGATTCAGAAGTCAATCATTAAACAATTACATAAGACAAAGAGCTGTTGTTTTAAAAAATTGTGTAACGTATTGGCATGGAAGTCGTGGAGAGACAAGAATGAAGGAATGAAGCGATTAAAGCAGATATAAGTTAGGTTTTTTTTTTTTTTTTTTTTTTTTTGATAGGAAGTGAAGTATCGAAAGCCTGCCCAGTCTACAATCGGAGTGCGGGACGTTAACCTCGCTAAGCACTCCCGCTTCTTGTCCTATTTTCCTCCCGGGTCTTGTCATTAGCTATTAGGTCGGGAGGAAAGTAGGAGCATTGCTGCTCAACAGTCAGTCGGTACTAGCTTAATAGGTCACCTAATGTGTAGTGTTGTTGTAGCACGTGGATCGTGACTACTTGTCAGTGTTCTACGAACCCCCGTCTGGTACTAACTACAATGCCAGCATGTTTCGTCTAGACTTCTCTAGACGACGTAACTGTAGCTGGATAGCAGTCACACGTTCACAGATCCAATCCTAGTTGTCCGGGGCGCTAAAATGGACTGCAACGTTTTTCCTTGTTCATGCGGATCGGATGTTGGAACAGGAAACCGATTACGTTGGAGGCTTACGTGCTCAGGGTCATCCGATTCATCACAGAGTGGGCACCTTGGTGGGTTGTCGTGCGCAAACCTGAAGATAGTTCGAAAACCTGATACCGTTCTCAGCGCTGCAAGCCTATAGGTGGTTGAAAGGATTTTCAAGTAGGTAACAGCTCTCAGTGGATGACAATATCCGGCACTTGTCTGCTCTAGGGCCTCCAATGCTTGCAGCTTTATTTTTCAAGTACGGCAGGTGCTCTTTATACGAAAGCCTGCCACTGACACTAAGGTACCGTATAGCTTTCTTGGACCGTGCCTCAACTCGTAAAGAGCAGGCATTTATAAGTTTCCTACTGGTTATCATAACCAACTCTCTTTTCTGCTCTCCTACGGACAGATTTGAAGATCTAAGACATAGGATCGGAGCATACGGCGGAATTCAACCACTTTTTTATCGCGTCTACTGTCGAGAGACCTTTTCGAAACCCAAGCTCATTTTCAGAGAGAGTGCGACTCTCGCTTACATTTTGCTCAAGTCTGTTGCAGATAAACTTTTACAAAACTTTGCCCACAACATCCAACAAATAGATCGCTTTATACGGCGATGCCTCGTTGGGTGGCTTACTAGCTTTTGGTATAAGGACCAGTTTTTGATGCCGCCATTTTTTGGGGAATACTCCATCTTGAAGGCATTGGTTGAAAACCTGCAGAAATACTCCTGGAGCATTCGAAATAGCTGCTTTCAGCGCTTTATTCGGCACTCCATCAAAACCCGGTGTCTTCCTATCCTGGATTTTAGCACACATTCGAGACAGTTCCTCAAAACTAACACTGGAAATACCTTCCAGAGATCATTGCTTAGGCATTTCATCTAATACCAAGGCTTCTACCGGGAACAGTGATTTGACTATATTCTCGAGCAGTACTGGACAAGATGGTTATGGTAGTCTGCAACCTTTTACTCGCGAAATTACCATCCTGTACGCTGTGCCCCAAGGATTTATGTCGGACTCCTCGAAAAGCTGTTTAAGGCTTAACTGTTTGCTGGACTTGACTTCTTTTTGGAAAGCAAGCCTGGCAGTTCTGAGTTCATCTAGCCTTTGTTGGAAATTTCCTCTACGTCTTGTACGCTGCATGAGACGGCGTGCGCGAAGACAGATCGAAGCAGCTCCCCTAACTCACTATTCCACCAGGGGCATGCTGGTCTACGTCTTCTAGCCATCGCGGCGACACACACTAGGGACGCCATTTTCCACAGTCGGCCTGCCAATTGGTCGGAAGTTCTTGAGCTCGGAATACTTCTGGGAATATTTGCTTATCAAAAAACGAGTCCTTCCTCCTAGGCCCAGTTATAGGTTGCTGTAAAAATCTACTCCTTTGCTTTATGTTAATCAGGATGGCGTGTTGGTCACTATGGGATATCACTTGGTAATCATCCATTCTATATATGATTCCATGCTGCTTCTTGCGAAGGCTATGTCTATAGCTGACTCTCTGCCCGCTTTCCTATACGTGACCGTGGAGCCTCTGTTAAATAGTACTATTTCGAGGCATTCCACAGCTTCCAAAAGCGTTTGACCCCTTGCGTTGGTAAATCTGCTTCCCCAGTCCGTTGAACAAGCATTGAAGTCTCCTGCTATTATCGCTGGAGATCTATTTTGGGATTCCGTCACAAGTTCGATGAAAAAGTGCTAAAAATTGAAAGTTGTCATGCTTTGGTCGAAATTAGCAGCACGGATACCACCATGCTCGAGTATATATGTACCAGGCGCTCATATTGCAGCAACACCTTCGGTATCTTCCAGCCCAACTGACTCATTGCCCTTCGTCTTAGGCTCACTTACCATGATCACGTCTCCCTTCTTCTCCACTATGTTTTTTTTGCAGAAGATCTAGCGCTGCTTAACACTGGTTCAGGTTGATGTGAATTACTTTCATACCTTTCTGGTTTTCAATGCCTCTTTAAATACCGGGCAGGTCTTTTATCCCGCCACATGATTTGCAATTGCCGGATCATCGCGGGCTATTACTACAGTTTTTTGCAATGTGACTTTCAGTGCCACAACTTATGCAGCGCGTCGACCTATGCTCATCTTGTATGAAATATGGCCTTATTCGAAGCATTTGAAGCATTTCTTACTCTAATAGGACAGGTAACCCATCCAATCTTCATCTTACCGGCCTCGAAAAATGAATTAGTCCCCTTTGCCTGCAAAAATATCATCGCACTTTGGGTGCCAGTATACGACCGTCTGGACTGGTGACGTCAAAATTGTGAACATCAGCTTCTCTGAATCGTTCCAGTATACCATCACGTATATTGCCCTTAGAGATGACATCGTCGATGTCCCAGACTTCTATCGTCGTTTTTTGACTAAGAAATCTGACCGACGCATCTTGCCCCAGGGTGGCCCTGACCATAACTCTTCTGTTTCCACGCCTTAGGTCTTTAGCTCTAATAAAAATCTCCGAAGTCTGTGTTGACATATGAGTGCTCACTCCACTTAAACCTGGTGTTGTCTGCGAAAAGTTCTCCCTTGTCATTTTCACTGGAGCAGTTTCAACTTCCGATATCTCCTGTACTGCCTAGAGACACAGTCGCTTAATGCCATCGATTGTATCTCACATAGGCTACTGGATCGATCTTCTCATGCCATTGTGCAACATTGCGACCAACTTCTATATTTTAGAACCGAGCTTTTTAAAGGAGTTATCTCCTCCCTCCGTTACGTTTCGCATTTTGGATTGAGAGCTAAGTAGAAATGAACCCTTCTACTTCCAGCATATCTACATCGTTGTTCTTTTCCTCCACGGTTAGCGGTATCGCCGTTCGGCCCGGTTCCTGTTCCATCTTGATCGGAGAACACGGCGTCTTCATGCTTCTCATAAAAGGATCCGGGACCAAAAGCGGGTCTCAACTTTTAGTATTAGATGGTACAGTAGCCAAGTTAGCCACTCTTGTATCACTGCAGTCATATGATTTCGACGATTGGGGCCCGCTTTCTCACTCACCATAGCTTCCGGTATTTAGCTTCCGACACTTTGCACTTTTTCGTACTTTCATGATTGTTTTTCTGTCTAGGATCCTACTCATAGCTGTTTAATTTCAGCCAGGTCTACAACAGCCGCCCCTTCTTGGAACCGTCACGCCTGGATTTCTTTCGCCTTCTCGCATCAGCTAACCAACTGACGGTTGTCAGATGGTCATCCGCCACACGGAGGCTGCGAGCTACTTGGGGTGTACCTACTGTTGGACTTCGCCATGTTAAAACCAATCAACAACATTGCCATGCAGTAGCACCCCCGCTTCCATATATGTATATATAAGTGAAGGTGTTTATGCACAAGTATCGTTTTTTTTTTTTTTTTTTGTTGTCGCAGAGGGATACCACCATATTACTAACGGCATGCACGATTCATATTGTCTGCTAGGTACACCTCATTTGGGACCGCGCCCTGGTAATTCTTTTATTACTCCGGACTCGCATAACAATACGCAAACGTAATAAACCCTTAAATCAATCCCCCATATCTTTTTTGTTACCCTGCGGAGATACCGATAGGCACATCGCACGGCAAAGCTTAGCCTTTTGGCTCACATCACCTCATTCTCGCCTCTATTGCTACTTCTCTGGCGCTCTTCCCTACTCAATGCTTGGAGTACCATTGCAGTCAGATCTTTTATCCTATTCTACACTTGCATCGATTGTAACGTATGCTCGACTAAATTTTCTGACGTTAGTCAATCTGCATTTACCTTTCCAAGGTTTCCATCTCCTTTGCGTATTTTGGTCAGTGGAAGAATATGTGCTCTACATTTTCGTTTCTACTACCACAGAAAGAACAAACTACTTCATCATCATGACCGTACTTATGTAGGTACTTTCTGAAGCAGCCGTGTCCCGTCATGAATTGCGTCAGATAAAAATCAGTTCCGCCATGCTCCCGTTCCAACCACGTTTGCATATTTAGGATTAGTCGGTGTGTCCATCTTCCTTTGACTGAACTCTCCCAGCACTTTTGCCATTCATCTAGACTCACTTGTCTTTCCTCTTTTTGCTATGCTGTTGTTAACTGCTTTTCAATAGTCTTGCTTCTCTCATAGACTCTCTTCAGCTCAAGAGCCATTATCTTTGGTGGTATAACACTTGCTATGACACCAACTCCTTCATGTGATACTGTTCGAAAAGCACTGACAACTCTGATTGCACTTAGCCGAAACACCGATCTTGCCAACTTGGAAATGACTTACGCATTAGTGCAGGTCCCCATACAGGCGCCGCATACATCACAATTGATTGGTTAACATTTGCCAGTAGCTCTCTTCGTCTCTGTCTTCGCCCTGCTATGTCAGCCATTATTCTAGAAGGGACCACGTAGGCACGTGCAGCTTTCTCACATACTTTCTCAATTTGTGTTGTCTCGTGTCTACCATCACGCCAAGGTATTTCAACGATGTTTGCGTCATTTTAGTATACCCGTCTACATCCACAGCTATATTCGCAACATTCTTTTGCTGCTAATAAGCAGCCCTGTGAGCTGGAGCTTAGCCGTCATTAGCCAGTTTTTTTTTCTAGCTGTCACATCTCCGAATTTGATGAAGATCTTTTGCCACTATCGTCACCGCAATGTCATCAGCGTATCCATTTATTTCCATTTCTTTTGGGGAATGAAGATGCAAAATTCCATCGTTCTCATCTCGATCCCTCAATAGCTAAAGCTGCAATATCTGTGAGTTTTTTGATTGCATCAATTGTTGTACGTCTCTTGTGGAAACTTTATTGGTTGTTGGATAAACCAGAAGATTCTTCCGATCAAGAAGTTTGCCAATCGTATCGATCATGGATAATGGTCGATATGCACTACGTTCACCTGTCGGTTTGTTTGGTTTCAGTAACAGGACCAGCCGTTGGTTTTTCCAGGTTCTTGGGAATACCCCCCTCTACGGATTTTTGTAAACAGCTCCGTATATGGCTTCGTGTTATTTTCACTGCAATTTTTAAAGCTCTATTTGGAATGCTATCTTAGCCTGGTGATTTATCATTTTCGAAACGCTCCACAGCTGCAATCACTTCTAAGTCGTTAATTGTTTGCATGTCGATCACATCTGGTGCATCAATGAGTAGATTATCCCTTTTCTGTATTTGTGAAGCGAAGAGACTTTCTACCACCTTTTTAGGCAGTATAGTGCAGGTCAGCGCTTGATATTTGTCACCTCTGATCTTTGTGATTACTAAGATTTTCATTGGCTTTGTCACAGAGCTCCTTAAAACTGGAAGATTTACTATTTCTAATAGCTTTTTTAGATCGATACGTTTCGTCTTGAAAACTTGTCGTAGTAGTACCTATGCTCCGTTGGTACAGCCGCCTCGCTTTGTGGCACTCACTTCTCAGTAAATCGATTTCATTATACTACCAATAAGCTGACTTCCTATGGAAGTTTTGCATTTTTGTAGTCACAGCAGCATCGCAGGCTTTACTAATATGTTGGTTTCATAGGTTTGCTTGCAGATTTATATCATAAACAACATCTATATTGTCATCCAGCATAAGTTTGAATAGCTCTTCATCTAGGGTTTCAGCTTTCTATGCTTTGGAACCCTTTTTTGGTTTGGACTGTTTCATTGGCCTTGCATGTGGTTACCAATATTAATCATTGTAGCCACATGATCACTATGTGTATACATGTCGCTCACCGTTGTTCGTTGTACGAAATAGGGTTCTGTTGGCAAATGTTATGTTAATGATGGAGCCTCGACAATTTTTTTCAAACGTATTTCGGCTTCCTGTATTCAACAGTAACGCGTCGAGTAATGAGAAAGCTCTGAGCAGTGAATCGCCCCTTTTGTTTGTGCTCTTACTTCCCCATTCTATAGCCCATGCATTAAAAAAGTCTCCAGCTATTATATTTGGCGTTTTTGTCATTGCGTCTTTCACCAATTCGTCCAGGATTTTTTGTACCCAGCTTGTGCCACACTTGGTGGTACGTAGCAGCTGTAAACATAAATTCCACATATTTTCACTCGTGTGTACGACTTCTCATCCAATGGTTTATTCTGCATCGTATTTTCTCTGCAGACCCATATTGCAACTGTTTTTGTGACATCTGAAATCCAAGTACCAGAACTTGAATTTTTAAATTGCTTACAACTTATTGCAATGTTAACGTTCGCGCATAGTCTGTGTTAAAATATCTTGTTTAACTTCATTTTTGGCCTTTTTTGAACGCTGTTATATACATTGGATATTTTCAACTATCTGTCTGTTGATCAGTTTTCGTTATCCCACTATTTTTACAGGCCATGCAGAAAGGTTTCTTAACACTTCTTCTCGCGAAATTACCCACCTCTCCACACTTAATGCAGCATCGACTCCTGTCTTCCGAATTATTGCAGGATCTTGCCATGTGCCCATATTCTAAGTATCTGAAACACTTTTTAATGTTTGTTTTTTTCTAATTCTAAACTGTACCCATCCGATTTTAATCTCTTGTGCAACTAGTAGAAACCGTGCGTCTTGCACCGTCAGGTTAACTACAGCTATTTGGATACCTGCGAACGCAGCTTTGACGCTTATGATAGCACTTTCACTAAACAGACTCAACTCTTTAATCTGATTGCGAATAGCATCGACTATATCTTCTTTTGTTGTGATTTCATCGATATCCACTGTTAGCTCTTGTGTTAGTGCCTTTATTTGCGCCTCGTCTCTTAACACTTTGCCCATTACTACTTTGTTGGTGCTGCCCTTTTGCGAGCTCTTCAACTCAATGAACAACTCTCCCTTAGCTGTCTTCCTTATTCTTGAAACATTATTACCAAGTTCTTTGAGTGTTTCATCTTTTTTACGATTGATGCCATACATCAGCTCGCAAAAGTGGTTTGGAATTCGTATTCTTCTGGACTTTTCTTTTGACACTGCCATCTCGTGTCTTTTCATTTCTTGCTATTTTAGGAGGATTTTCTTTATTTTCAGATTTATCCTGGTTAACTACCTTCTTTCACTTCTTCATGCGAAGTTTTGCTTTTTTAGGAGGAGTCTTACGACTTGTTAGCTTATTATCGCGTGGGCTATTCGGTGTTTCTACTAACGCTCTTTGTTGGTATTGAGTGCTTCTAATAGTCTCCTTTTGGGTATAAAAAACTTCTTGTGCACTTTAGTTTAGTTTCGATATTGTGCTAAGGAGGTCTCTCATAGAACTGTTGATAGAGCGCTGTGGCAGGCGCATCATATCAGTTAATTTTTTTTATAACTTCCCCCTATTCAGATTGCACTGTTTCCACCAATGACGTGGCTTCCTGTAGCGCGGATGGTAACGACCTTGCTCTTATTGGTCTATGCGTAGATGGCACTTTTAAGGACGATCTATCCAGTCGCGAAGCAACTCTAAAGGGGTTTAATTCTGAAAAAAGTTCGTACCTGTAGTTTTATATGGAACGCTAACCAAGTGTTCGACCATCGTATCATTTCAGTCGCTTGGTATCGACGGCCCGGGGCTTTTTTGCACACCCTCTAAAGCCGTCGGCACTGGAAAGCTAGTCCTCTGCACAGTAATTTTCTCTTCTATGTTTCTCTACATGTGTTTTTTTGGAAAATTTAATGTAGGGGCGGGTTCCACTCGCATCGTCACGAGAATTTCAATAGGGTGTGTAACCTTTTAAGCTGACCCCTCCGTTCTCGCCAGTAAATGTGTATTTATATATGTATAGGTGATTAAAGTTCCTGTAATATGCTTTACTGCAAGTATAATCTATAATCTATAGAGATTAGTCAAATCGTGTTTTTTTTTTTTCAAAGATCAGCTGATTATCTCGCTCGTATTTTTTAGTGCAGGTGAATATTCACTTCTTGTAAAAGAAACTATGTATTCAAAAAAACGAAAAACAAATTAACCAAGTAACCGTAGGCGCCACAAACACGCCGTCAGATGCACTCGGTAATAATAGGTACGTAGCACCAGTATTTTCTCATCTCTGCAATTACAACACTCACAATATATTTTTATTCTTCAGGAGCAAAAACACACAACATCTGCACTTTCGCAATATATATATATATAAGCATCGTGTGATCGTATGCCTGTGCTCATATGAAAGGGGAGGAAGAGAGAAGAATGAAAAAATTAAATAATCAAAGCAAGATAAATTGAGGTGGAAGTGTGAATATTTGTATGAGCATTTTCAGTCGTTACGTTAAACAAATTAAACTTAACGTTTCTTTAAGTTTAGAAAAAAAATAACAGTTACGGATAAATCCAATTTAACTAATAATTTCTTCCATGACTGTTAACATATGTAGGTCTCTATGTAGATCGTCGTTGCGAATATACCATGGCGCACCAGCGAGTTTACGTAGTGTTAGGTTTTAATACCATTGTATAATTTAGCTGGTATATATATATACCATTCAAACGGAGTGATGAGCTGTAACCTTAACGTAATGAAAAAACAGTGTGTGTGATTTTTCAGAGTTTACCACTATTTTCATTTAAAAAAAAATATTATTGTGTACGTGGAGTACTACATAGGCTGCTGGCAAAGTCTTGATATATGGCAACAACAATGTTGATATTTCAAATCTGACATTGGTATCGTAAAGCTTGTCATTTTAAATGATAAATGTACTCAGAACGTTTTGTTATACGAGTGCAATTTGTATTTGTTTACAGTGACTTGAAAAATTCGTTTTGGCTAAAAAATGGAATAAATCGTGAACATTTTCGTGCAATGATTTTTTATGATCTTCGACGTGGATTAACTCAACAATAGTGTGCCGATCAACTCAATTTTTCGTGATAAAGCACCATCCAGGGCCACCGTGTTTCGATGGTTTTCTGAATTCAATCGTGGTCGTAGTTTTCTCCAGGAGGGATTTCGAGAATGTCGTCCAAAATCGGTTGTTGTGCCACAAAACATTGATGCTGTGCATGAACTGATAAAGCAAGATCGCCATGTGACTTATCGTTAGATTGAGGTATCCTTGCACATTAGTTCCACTTCAATACATTCAATATTGCATGAACATTTGGCCGTCAAAAAGATTTGTTTTCGTTGGATACTGCATAATTTGACAATTGCGCAAAAAAAGAAAAAAAATCTGAATGATACACCAACATTTGTTTGGCGGAATTGTTCGAAAAAATAAGAAAAATCAACCGCAGACCAAAAATAAATTGCGAGGTCAACGTTTTTGGACGCCTGAAGAAGCAGTTGATGCGTTCAAAACACATGTTTTGGAGATACCTTATTCCGAGTGGAAAAAGAAAATTGGTTCAATCGCATGCAAAAGTGTATTGATCTTTAAGGAGAATATTTTGAAAACAATAAAAAAATTTTCGATGATACATATTTGTTATTATTTGTCTCTCTCAAGACTTAAAAAACAGCCGTCGTATTTAAAAGTCGGGAATAGCAAATAATAACAACAATTTTAAATCAAAACAGCTTTATTGTTTTCAAAATAATCATCATGATGATCAATATACTTCTGCGTACGTTCACACCATTTGTATTAGCAGTTTTTCTATTCCTCTTGAGACACTTTCAATACATGGTTTTTAAACGCTTCAACTGCTTCTTCGGCACTCATAAATCGTTGACCACGCAGTTTACCTTTGACCTTTACCTTTGGGAGCAAAAAAATCCAAATCAGGACTGTACGGAGGATGAGTCAACAATTCGATGTTTTGACTGCTCAAAATTCACTTGTTTGACGAGATCTGTCTGAGCTCGCATTGTCATGATGGCGAAAGATTCGTCTTAGGCGATTGGTTCTGCGAATTTCCCTGAAGCTTTCCGGTAAACAAATGATCGTGTACCACTCAGAACTGATCGCTCAAGAGCATGACTCATTCGTCCCAAGAAATTGGGACCAGTTGCCTTCCAGTTGATTGCTGTTTTGTTTCCGGTTTATACGCATACTCGTATATCCATGTTTTGTCACCTTTCACAATTTTATACACGTCTTTTGAAGTAAAGTACCATAATTATTAAGCATTCCAGACACCCATCGAAACGAGCCTTTTTTTTAGCCATTGATTAATTGTAGGGTATCCGATGACTGCAAATTTTTTTACAATTAAGTGTTCATGAAAAATCAAATGTATTAAAGGGGAACTAATGTGCAAGAATGCCTCTATCTCACGATATGTCACATGGCGATCTCGCATTATCAGTTCCACCACTGCATCGATGTTTTGTGGCACAACAACCGATTTTTGACGACCTTCACAGAATTCGTCGGCAACCGAATTACTACCATGATTGAATTCACAATACCCGCGATATACTTTGGTTTTTGATGGAGCTTTATCGCCATACGAAGAACTGAGTTCATCGACACATTCTTGTTGAGATAATCCAAGTCAAAAGTTGGGAAAATTTATCCAAAGAAAACCTTCTCTTGAATTTTCCATATTTTGCCCAAATTGATTTTCTTAACTCACTGTAATCGAAACAAATAGCACTTGTATATCAAAACGTTGTGAGTGCATTTATGCTAAAAAAAATGTCAAACTTTATTATGGCGTCGCCAGATTTTATCTATTTACATTCGCGTTGCAAGATCCCGAAATATAAACAGTAACCTACGTAAGAAAAAGGTTGATCAGACTTAGTTCTTTTAAATATTATGAAAAGTTTTTTACATACCTTTATGTATTTTCTGTAGCCCATTATTAGCGTATTCTATTACTATGTTGTTGGTTTCTTCTATTCTACCCACATTATATGGTCCTTAAAATGTATTTTCTATTGGAAGCGCAAATAAAATGAAACCGGTCAGGATTTTTATCATATATTGAGCCTTTATTGAGAAAAAATGGTTATATATTTAATTGTCAAAGTACTGTCCGTCGCTAGCCACTACTTTTTCCC
>JBANCV010001576.1:0-13963 GCA_037040105.1 Amiota albilabris
TGTTAGAGAGTGAGTCATCATTTCAGTAGAACATTGTGTTAGCATTCGGTCATTCCTTTATAAAATATTTTAAAAAAATCGTTTGACCTTATAACCCTGTAACGCACTATATATAATAAATACTTCATAGCGCATAGTTTCTTACTTGTATATCGAGAGCAACTCATACTTTTCCAACATTCATTTTTATAATAGTAGTGTACCCAACAAACTAAGTCACATAATAAACAAGGTACGATAAAAAGTTCTTTGTTAATTACAATAGTTTTTTAGTTGGCTTGAAGGTACAGAGATGAAACTTAACTATCACTTTAAGTTTTTACAAAACTGAAAATATGTAGCCTACCATAACTTTGTATTATTAAATATATGATATGTTCAAATTGGCTACTTCTTATGAGTGTTTTAGTAACAAAATAAACGGACAACAAGTCATACACAAGTATGTAATGTTATTATTGTAGTAGTATAATGATGAGTAGTTAGTTCATCAACTAAATGTTTCATATTTTTGTAGTATACTGTATAGTAGTTTCCTTTAGTCCAATAAATTTATTGGTAATAAGATATGAGAATTACTGGTGAATCAGATAGTCTCCATAAGCAATGAATTCTTATATTTTTTTAACTAAATTAAAATCTTTGATTAAACCAAATTATTAATATTGTTATTATTTTGTATTATTATCAATATTATTATTATATATTTATAGATTGTTAAAATTATTTTTTATTTTAGTATATATTATTATTATTATGTTTATTATTATTTATAGATTCATATTTATATATTTACAATTCAATTAAATCTTTCTTTTTTAATTTTTTAATACTTAGTAAAATTGAATCAAATTCCTCAGTGCTTGCAGTATGCAGTTTTTAATTTATTTCCTGTTTTTTATTTCATTTATTCTTAAATGCTAAATAAAGTCACAATTAAAATTAATATAATAATAATACAATAAATAAATAAATCAAATAATTTAAATAATGGTATATACAATTGAATGTATATATAAATTAATTTTATTTAAAAAAAAATCAGTTTACAGTTTATTATATTTAAATATTTTTCAATGGTTAATTGAATTTTTTTATATTAAAATTATTTATTATTTATATAAAGTTTCTTAATTTTTATTTTATTACTATCAAATTTATTGATATTTGTTATTTACTATATTATTAAATCAATAAATTTTATTTAAATAATCTTTTCTTCATATCGAAATTTCTCAGACTTATGTAAAAAATTTTAAAATTGTGTTTGTTAAAGATTTTTTATGAAATAAATAAAACAAAACAAAAAGAAAAACATTAACCAAATAATTGTAGTTTTAAATAAATAAGGAAATTAAACAAAAAATTCAATATCTTTTAATACTGATAAAGTTAAGATAAATCTTCATTTATTATGCATTTTTAGGCTTTTTATATACGAGATGTCGCTTTGAAATACCAAGATTGATGCTTTTACAATATAAAAGAATTACATATCTGTTTTCTTAATCTGACCCGTGGCTCCTGACATGTATTTCAATGGAACATTCATTTCATAAATTCATATGAAATTTGAAAATATCAAGAAAAAATCTTGTATGAATATGTTATTAAAATACATATTTAGCAAAGAATGTTTATAACTTGTTGGGCTTTAATAACAGCCGAGAAGACATTGGACAGGCGCCGTCAAAAAATTTTGCAAATATTGAAGACATATGTTATTAAATTCGACCTGATCTGTCTGTCGAACAAATATTAGTGCGTGTACATACTTGAAATATTAGAAATTGGCAATGATACGTACAACAAATATTACATAACAAAAATAAAGCAACAACCTCGTTTTTTACTTTTAAACTACACCTCGCATGGCAAAGTCACGCTCAAAATATAATAATAAATATTATCGAAATCACTGTGATTTTATGTTTTTATTGTAAAAAATAGTAATTAACGTCGTTTTAGTTCTCAGAGTCAATTTTAGTGTAGTGTTTTTGTAGAAATTTTTTTATGTTCGTTTCATAGATTTTGATATAAAGTGCTGATACATAGTTAGTATACATTGTGTTACGATCGATGTAGAAAAGATGTCAGTAGTGGTGATGAGAACTTTGAAGGAATCATTATATATACATAGTTAATGTAACAACATCTGCTTTAGAATATAATAATAATATAGTATAGGGATTGTGTCTATCCAAAAAAGGTGAAAACACTGCATAGCTTTTTTATATATGAAACTTAGTTACTGTTAATCGGAAGAGATTCTTCAATTTGTAACTAAAAAAATGCAAGTTTGTTAATAAATAAAAATATTTTAAAGTATGTAAGCTTGTTTCAAGTTAAAGGTATCTCAAAATTTACGCAAATTTTAAATTTGGTGATATTTATATGGTAAAGCTAGAGTTTAGAGTGGTTTGGGATTTTTAGTCATCTTTATAAACTGTTTCTATTTTTTGCAACGTCAATACGTTATCCCTTAGCTTAATTCGCTAAATTTGAATCTCGCGTAAATTTTTGCTTTTGCGGAATTTCAGGACACACAACATAGAGAGTATTTCAAGTAAATTTTAATAGTTTATTTTTCCTTTTCAAACCTTTACAATAATAAATATTTGATTGATGGAATTAATCCATAAAATAATAAAATGAGTATATAAATTATAAATAAAAATAAAAAAAGACATTTTTATGATTATACATTATTATAAATAATAAATAAATTTATTTCTTGATTTTTTCAATACTAAAAATAATAATTTGTAATTTGAAGTAAAATAAAACAATATTTCTCATACCTATCTATGGTCTTATTACATACCTTACAGTTCGTCCACTATCTAATTACATACATATCTACAGAGTAGAATCGTTTCATTATTATTCTTATAAACTATACATCATAAGACTTGCGTTCCATATATTCAATTTTCATTGATCATTATTCAATAATAACCATTGTCTATATCCTATTTTAACTTCCTATTACTTACATACTTACAAAGTTGTATATATACTTAGCTAAAGCTTAGACGATGACAACGTCATATAACAAAAACAAAAAAAAAAAAAATTTGATCAAATTTCGTTCTACTTTTCTAAATTTTTTTTATTTTTTTTTTCAAATTGATTTGTTTGTTGTTATTAGTTTGTGTTTATTTTATGGCTTACAGTACAGCAGCATAACCATTTAGGAATTCCTACTATCTATCCAAAAAAACTACCGCTTTTTTCATCCTTTCAATATTTTATTCATTCATTAAGTACTATTTAGTAGTACTTATTACTTGGACCCGGTTGTTTTCCACACAAGTTATTGATTTATTTTACCAAGACTTTTTTCAACATTCCAACAGTTTCACAGTTTCTCATTACAATGCATTTAATTTTTTGTAGTGAAAATTTGTAAATTTTTGTACAATTTTCAACAACAATTTCAACACATAATTTATTTTTATAAATTTATTCAATTTTCCTTAAAGTAGAAAAAAAGGGTTCATATTTTATTTTGAATTGTATATGAATATTTCTGTGTATTATTTAAGACCGATAAGCCTAGAACTTTTTGCTTTTCTTATTGCTGACTATAGAATAAAGTTTGGTTTTTTTTTTGTTCTCTTTAAAACACAAAACCAATAAAACAGACCGGTGTCTGTCTTCATTCTAAAGTCTTTAGGGGCTTAAATAGAAAAAATTCGAATTTCCATTACCAAAGACACTAAATATGTAAAAATTAAATATTTATTTGTAGATATACTTGTGTCTGATATGATGTTTAGCCATTTTTAGACTCATATATACTCGTATGTATATTAAATTTACAATCAATTTACTCCATTTTCGAAAATATGTACATCGGAAGATTAAAGAAAAATTGTAATAATCAATAAAGAAAAACTGTGCAATAATACTGGAATAATATTTTAGCAAAACTTTTTACTGATGACATCTTTGCCAAACATTTGATTCATGTGTTCGTTATGGAACTCAAGGATAAGATAAGCTTAGTCTGTTCTGAGTGGATGGTTTTTATTGTTGAATGAATGTTGAATGGTATGGATAACCTACATATAAAGTATTCAATACAATACATCTTGCATCTACGTTATACCGGACACTACATTCTTTAAATTTTACAATATTTCACAATATCAATATCCTCATTACTTTATAAGTGAATTCAAAATGTACATTAGATACTTGTGTAACAATTAATACTTAATGAAATTTCATAGTTTCTTATTCAATTCACTATTCCATCCACTTAGTATTGTCTTCATTATATTAGATTTACATATTTTGCTTTCAATTTCAAATTTTAAGCTTTTCTGTTTTGAAATACGCAAAAATTAAGGTTGTCGATCTTTTTGTGTGTTTAAGTTACGTTAATACTATAATATTTATTATAATATACTTATGTGTATTCATTTAAAGAATGAAAAAGAAAAATGTGTTGATAAATTTATCTCAAATTCAAATTCATTCAATTTCAATATATGAGATTGTCACATGTTGTACATTTCTTTCTTTTTCGGTTTTTTTTTTTTTTTGTAAATTGAAAATCAAATTCAAGTATATTGAAGTATGTATTTAATTTCTTATTATGTAATGCAAGTGTTTTTTGAAGTACATCAATTGAATTGTAGAGATTTATGTCACAATTTAATACATTTTACGGTTGGCAAAGCCGCAAAATGTAGAAAATCACTTAGAAATAAAAAAAAAAAAATTTATTTATTTATTTTTTATTTCTCAATTTTTCATATTCTCTTCAAATTCTCATTGATATTTCGAAATCCATTACATAAATACCATTTTTTGTTTGTTATGAATTTTTATTATTTCTTAACTTTGATTTTAAGTTAATTTTGAGAGAATTAAACATTAAACAAAATTTACTTTGTATTTGGTTTAGAGCATTAAACATTAAACAAAAATTATTTGTTGTTTTGTTTGTTTTTTCGAACACAACTATTTAAATAGTATAATGTTAAATACATACGTTCTTGTCATTTCTTTTTGGTTCTCTCCTTTTTGACTTCTTACTATTCTTGCTAATCCGTTGTTTCCTCCCTTCATGAATCACGTTAAATAATTCATTTACTTCTTTCAATTTATCTTCTTAATTGACCTCATCAATAAGCTTAAACTTGTTAATATTTTTATTATTTTATATATTATATATGTATACATACACGTATATATAAGTATGTATGTATTGTAGTTTTGAGATTATTCTTTATTTAGTATTTTTTAAACTGGCATACATCAATTTTGTTTTACATTTCTAGTATTACATTTGTTTTTTTTTTTGTTGGTTTGTTTTATATAAGTATATGTAGTTTTTATTTAATTTATTTATTGATTAAGTGCATAAATATATAAGTATATATGTTAAAATATGTTATTTGTATACGAGTATAGTATTTTCCATAGAATCTTCCCATGCTTATTTATATTATTTTTAAAACTTTTAAAATATTTTTTTTAGTTTTATTGTTGTTGTTTAAAAAAAAATCTTATTATTTTTGGTTGTTTGTTTTTGTTGTAGACAAATAGATAGATCTCAATCGATCGAACCAACGATCAATAGCTAGATAGATTGTTTGCGCATATATTGCGCAATAGTTTGGATGTGTACTAAGGGTATGGGTGTGTGTGTGTGTATCTATAAGTGTTATAAAAATAGTTTTAATTAGTATCCTTGTAAAGAGTTAATTAGTCAATTTGGTAACATTTTCTAAGACACTGAATCATCATCATTATGTTCAGGTTTTTGTTTCTTTTCCTTATTTAAAGCTTTTCATTTTCATTGCATTCGTTTCTTATTTTATTTGTTATGAACAAAGAATAAGAATAAATCGATTAAAATTTTAAATAAAATTTTCGTTTTATTGCCATGTTAAATAAAATTTTCGTTTTATTGCCATGTTAAATGGATGGAATTATTGCATCATAAAAATTTTAAAAAGGTTAAAATATTTACAATTTCACAGTTTCCCTTTCTTTTTTATCCTGACACAGCTTCACGCATCCGTTATCCTATACATACATACTAAGTTCAATGAAACTTATCGTTCGTAAATGGTTTATCAGTGACTAGGATAAAAATATTATAAGTAGTCTCGCAGTTCTTGAGCTCGCGAGGTATATTTTTGCTATAGACAAGACGACAACAAAATCATCAAGGTTTCTAATACTGATTATTATTAATACAATATTTACTCATTAATTGATCCATGAATTTATCCATCCAATGTTCACATGACAATAAAACATTAATGATTTTCTTCGTTTTCTTAATTCTCTAATTATTTCATCTCTTTTCTTTTCGTTTTGTTGCGTGCAATAAAAATTTGTGATTAATCAATTATTTTTTTTAATTGTTTTTAATTCATAAAACGAGCAAAATAAAATAAAAAACTGCTATATATAATTGGAATGTGCTTATGTGTATATTTGTTGTTTATTTTTTTTTTTTTTTTTCTTTTAAATTCATGTTTATTTAGCAAATTTTTAACCAATTTTAATTTTGTAAAAAGAGAAAATTTAATTTTTTTGTTTTAATACGAAAAACAAGTATTTTGAATTATCCAATTATTTAATTAATATAAATATTGTATTATTTGCCAATATCACAATAATCATTTTGATTCTTGCTTAGAAATTTATTCAATTTAGAAAAAAAGAGGGAAAAGAAATGTTTTATTTAAAAAAAAGGAATTTAGATAAGCTTTAATATAATTTGATTTTTTTTTTTTGTTTTTTTTTTTTCGCTTTCGTATTCAATTGAATGGGTTTGTGTGGAGTTACCCTGGGAGCTAAAAGATTTAAATATACATATGTATATTTTCGAAATTTTATACATTATTCATTCCTACTTATTGTAAATAGTAGTAAGTAATCTCTTATTATAGGTATATGAGAATATGTTAGTATTGTTAGTATTTTAATTTTATTTTATTATTTTATCAATAAATATTGTAAATATGTATATGTATGCGAGAATGTCTTGTGAATTTTCTTATTTTTTTTTTTTTTGCTTTCAATGTTAGAAATATATATATATATATATTTTTATGTATTAATTAATCATATATTTATTATGTTTATAAATTTTTCTGTTTTGTTGTTGCAATGAATTTTCATATAATATTTGACTTGTAGTTGTAGTTGTATTGTAGTTTGTTATCATTACTATTGATGATGAAATGTGACTTTCACAAATCTTACTAGGTTTTTTCAATGGTTTTAAGAATTGAGCAATGCAAAGAATACATTACTAAGAGTGTCCTTTAAGAGTTAAGATTCATCCCAACTATTTATTCTCTAAAAATTTCGATGCGTTCGCTTTAGTCCCTTAGTTCTTGAGGTTTGTGTATATATATATGTACCTTAGTACTTAGGAAGAACACATGTAATATGCTTCTATTTATACCCGTGAAATTATTATAAATTAATAAATAAAGAAATACATATAACAAATATTGTAGGTATGTTTTTTCCTATAATTGGAATGATGAGGACTATAAAAACCAAATCACCTCAAATATCATTTCTGTTTTTTTTTTTTTTGTTGTCTTGGTACTAATTATTAATTAATTCTACTGTGTATCTTCTTTCTTTTAAAAATCTTGTTTAGTTAAAATTCTTGTGAGTTTTCTTCTTTTCAATTTTTATTTTTCGATTAAAATGAAATTATCATTTCTATTTTAACTTATTTTTTTTTGTTTTTATTTGTATTTCATCTCAATTGTTTGTATTTTGCAATTTTTTTTTTATTGATATTTATGTTTCTTATGTTTGGTTAAATATAATTTCCCTTAAATCTAAAAAAAAAAATTTTTTCTTTATTCATATATGGTTACGCACATACATATGTATGTGTGTACTATGTACGGTTTATGTATTTTATATATTAATATTTTGTTTAATAAAATTTTTAAATATTCTTTAAGTGTTGTTTTATTTTTTATTTTATACGAATTTCTTTTCTTGAATTCAATTTCTTGCCTTAATATCGAAATGCATAAAACGTTCTTGACCTTTGTGTTTTGTTTTTTATATAATTAAGTTTTATTTATGTGGAATGATCAATAAATATAATAATAATGATGTAAATATTTTATATTTGTTTTATTTTTAAGTTAAAATTGTGTTTTTTGTTTGTTTGATTTTTTTTTTTTTTTAAATAATTTTTGTTTGTTTTTTTGAATTTATTTTTGGATTTTTTTATTTTAAATTAGAGAAAAAATAAAATATGAATAAAATTTGTTCCATTTTGTTTATGCGTTGTGGTTGTTGTTGTATGTATATATGTAGCAATTGTTGTTGTTATTTTTATATATATTTTTTTAATGTTTGCATTTTAAAGAAGAATAGAAATAGAAATAAGAACAAAGTTATATAAATAAGTAAATATTTGTATATTCGTGTAATCGTGTCAAAGAAGATCTTAATCATAATGAGGACTAAGGTTTATAGTTTTGGATATAATAAGCATACTACATATGTATGTATTTGTCGCATGAGTTTTTTTATGTATGAATATGTATAGGAGGTAAATAAATATTTTAGATAAATACGAATAAATATTATTATACTACAATATAGTATATAGTATAGTAGTAGTGATGTGATTGTGTGCTTCCAGTCTGTCTTTCATTCATTTGCATTATTTATCATTACAAATCGATGATGATTTTATTTCATCATCATTAAATTATTGATGCGAATACGGTTGTTGCTTACTTTCCAAATACGTTGCAATTTCAGTAGCATTTTTATTAAATGCTACCATCATGGCTGTGTTGCCACTTGAGTCACGTGTTTCCAAATTGGCACCAGCAGCAACCAGCATAACACAAATATCCCGACGATTTTGTTCAGCAGCAATATGTAAAGCAGTTTGACCACTAAATCAATAATAATTAATAAAATAAACAACTCAAATTAATAATACCAAAAAAAAAAAATATACAGAGAGATAGAGAGAGAAAATAATGCGA
Organism: Amiota albilabris; assembly: GCA_037040105.1. Classification (NCBI taxonomy): domain Eukaryota; kingdom Metazoa; phylum Arthropoda; class Insecta; order Diptera; family Drosophilidae; genus Amiota; species Amiota albilabris. Next base: position 9,012 of record JBANCV010001576.1, read on the forward strand.
GAATGGTCCCAGAAGTAATATAATTTTACAATACAATACAATATAATACATAAAAAGAGTCAATCACATTCCTGTTAGGACAATTTGAAAGGGGCAAGTCGCAATAGATCCTGATTATTTGAATTCCAAGTATCATTTTCTCAATCAAATTTTTCTTCAATACGGAAGATTGCCACCCACTCCACTCGGGATTGCATTCAAAAATCTATTGATTCCGATATGCCATTAATAGTTTGTCATAACTGCAAGACCTTTTAGATCGAAGTGTTTCATTACCTGATATTATAAAGGCCCATGATGCTAGTAAGTTTATTAGTATTAAAAAAGTTCTGTAATCAGTAAATGATTGCAAAAACATACACACATATTGACATAAAAAAGATATGCTATAAACTAGTCTAATTAATTTTCTTCTAAATATTATTATGTCAGATTCGTACTTTTTGGACCATCCCACAGATTAAATTTTAAATTGTATTACCGTTCTTTTTCAGCCATATTAATGAGACGACGAGAAGCACACGAAATAATATATTTAACAATGTTTTTATGGTTATATTTGCTGGCGAAATGCAACGATGTTTGTCCACTTTTGTTTACTGTTTGTAATGAGTATCCTTGCTCATGAAGTGTACGCAACTATAACATTAAAATAATAACAAATAATTGTTATTAAACAGATCAACAATATTAAACGAAAACATAACAACAAACAGAATAATTAATTATACCATTCACGATTTAATTGATTCTATTGTAAAATAACTTTAATATGTATGTGAAGTGTGGTCTCTGGTCTGGTTGTTGTTCGCAGGATAACTTTGCATATTTAATTGAAATACATAAGGATAACAATATTATATATTGTGTGTTTTAATTATGTAAATTGTTTTATCCCATTCATTAATATTCATTTTTAAGAAGATATCCCATTTATATATTTATGCGGGTGTATCCTTGCTGGATTGGTATCTTGTCGGCTCCTGAGTCCATATGTTCGTGGTAGTTTACGCTATTGGTAGGTTCATTCTCTCACATGGTACAATACAATACTTTATGTACAATATGTAGAGTTATGTACTTGTATATAAGCATTTAACAACACAAATATGTTTATATTATTTCGTGAAGGATATAATTCTTTGATATTTTGTTAGTTTGCTTTTTTTATAAATCTATGTTGATTGAAGAAATTTAAAAACTCTACCATGTTGAGATCGCCGCCCTGCGCAGCTAGAAGTACGGCATCGGAAGTTTGCTCCAGAATTGGGCTATAGTTGTTGTATTGTATTGAACATACATATGTGTATGTAATAATGTGTGTGTATGAAGTAGGCAATATTGTGTGTGTATATATATGTTTAAGATTTGATTTTTTGAATAGAATAAATGAGAAAATAAAAAAAGTTTTATTAAATTTATTTTTATATAATTAACGATATTAAGAGTGGTAGAGAGACAAATAGGAAAAGGGGAAATGGAGAGAGAGATAGATAGAGAGAGAGAGAGAGAGAGAGAGAGAGAGAGAGAAAGAGAGGTTAGTGTGCGTGTGCGTGGTAGATGTTATTCAGATTGTTTCAATACCTGAAGCCGTAACCAAAAACATCTTCGTTGAAACTGAATAAACGATCTTTATTGCTGCATTCATTTAAATTTTTATTAATTCATACTTTTTATAATAATTTTTATATATATTTTTGTACTTATCAATTAACTTTTTATGCAAGCAATTAATATTCTAGCCAAACTAACTAACTAAAACTAGATGCACAACGTAAGAAAAAGCATGCAGCGATATAAAGATTTTTTAATCATTTGAAATAATCGCAGGCAATTGATTGATTGCAGGAATATTCAGGATAATAAAAAAATAGCATATACATAAATTATATAAAGAAATTAAGAATAGTATGTTCTAGTATTTATTGTTTTTATTTTAGAAATTCCATTCCATTTAATTATACTCTTCACGTAGTGAACAGTATTATAAGCTTGACATGTAATGCAAAGAAGGAGACATCCCATCGTCAGTGGGACGAGATGAGTTATTCTAGCCATATCCGCTTGTCCGTCTGTCCGTCCATCCGTCTGTCTGTTTGTCTGTCTATATGTATGCAAACTGGTCCCTCAGTTTTTGAGCTAGAGAGTTGAAAGCACGAATTTTTATTTTATTTTTTTTTTTTACCATATGCAGCACATTTGTCGGAATCAGCCGAATCGGACCACTAAGAGGGGTATCTACCATACAGTACAATAGGTTTGTGATCCATATTTACCAACCATGTAAATTTCAAGGTCCTAGGATTACTGGATCGCACATCTCCCATAAAAAAAAACCTTTTCTAGGAGATGTGAAAAGAGTATAACATCTTTTTTCTTTTTTTTTTTTTTATATTATTGTTTAATGAAAAATTTAAGGTGCTAATACTGCACTTCAAATCTATACAATATGTACTAATTATTTAAGGAGTGTATACAAACAAAGAAAAAGAGCAATAAATTAAAGTATTTTTTTCATTTTGGTTTACCTTTTCCACTTCATAACCTTGATTGGCTTCGAACCAATTTGTAGATCATCGTCTTATTGATTAATCAAAAAGAAATCAAAAGTGTATACGAAAATGATTGTTGAGTTTTGAATTGTTTGTAGGTAGTAGTGTAGTTTTTGAATTGAATAAATTGAATTATGAATAAACAAGTTTTATAAGTTCGTCAGAAATTGAAGGAAAAGATTTAGAATTGAAAAGTAATGATTAACTTTACAATAGAAAACAATTCACAATATATTTTATTCATTATTATTAAAAAAAAAAAAAAAATTTTTAAAAATCAAGTCATGTGTTCTATGGTAGTATAATAAGTAGTAAGTAGAACCTACCCTTGGCTGTTCTTTAAATTTTGTTCATTTTCAAACCATTAATTTTTTTTGTTTTGATATGCTAATTTTATGCTGGCTCAGAAATTCTTTGTGGTGTTTGGGTTAATAATATTGATAATTGGTTTAAAGTTTAGTAACATAAGATCAGAATACGGTTTAGTCTTTGCTGTTGATATATGCAAGTTGATTTAAAGATTTTATTATTTTATTTAAATTTTTTTGTATATTTTCGTTTCTACTTTCTATTGTATTCAAAAGAAAAAGCAATAAAATTTTTAATCTGTACTTACATGCGACCGGCAAGGACTAAGCTGTATTCAGATTGATGTGCACATACTTTGGGTAGTTTTGCCTTGAATCTTATTTGGTTTTGCTTTTTCAACTAAATTATTTAAATAAAATACTGCGGCTTCAAGGTATACGACAAATGTACGGCGACGACATTTTGAACATGCAATGCCTCTTAATATGTTTTATTTTGTTTGGTTATTTATTTTTGTTAATTTGTTAATATGTTTTTTTTTTCTTTTTTCTGTTGGTATTTTTGTTAATAGAGATATGTAGAGTGTAAGTGTGGTATGGTATCTTAGAGATTTTTGACAGAGATTGACAAATAGTTATAGAGAACTCAAATCTCGATGCGTTTTTTACGATAGTGTAAGTGACAAAACATGCGCCTATCTAAATAGGGTAATTGTTGTTCAGCATTTGGTAACATTTCAAGCATACCGTGTCCGGAATGTCCTGGTTGTCCATCCATATTCCGACGTTCATTTTGGGTTTGCCGTTGCGAGAAGGCGGCAAATGAACGTTCTTGATCTGGTGTTTGAGGCATAGTAGCTGCCTCGTGATCAAGTATGTAGAGTTCATCGCCAGCAATGTCACAAATATAATGAAGATTCTCTTGAGCACGATCAATGCGAAAATAGTGCTCAGCTGTGCATGCTATAACAAATGGTAATAATCAACCGATTAGATGTACAGTAAATTTAGATTACATTTAGGTAGATGATTTCTACTTACCATCAATGAAACACCAATCTTGTGAGACCTTTGGATATGTTATAGACTCTTCAAATTTCGTGTTGAGAACGTTTCGTACATGCTCCAAATCACATTGTGATTCTAATTCAATTTTGCCCAATTTATTGGCCAATTTACGTAGCATGTCCTTATCATAGTGATATTGTTCATATTGTTGCATAGTGACACGTAATATGGTCAGCTGAAGTTTCTCAAGAGGATTCACTCTACACAGAGACAATCACAAATAGAGAATTTAAAAATTAAATGAATTAAAATTGCTAAAGAATTCAAAAAGATATTACTTTTTTTATGTACTCGTATGTCTATGATTCATCAAAGCTATGAAATAAATTTTTACATAAGTATGTATATTCAATTCATACACACATAGTTTTAAAGTAACACTGGTGTCCAATAAATAATATTGAATAGTATTCAATATATCCAATATTAGTTCTTTGAAAAAAAAATATTGTATCATTTTATTTTTTAAGATACATTATCTATTTCACTTTGGAATGAAAGTAGGATAATAAAATAAAAATGATTCATAAAAACTGTAATGTCATAAAATATTGTATATAAAATTCTATTGAAAATGTTATACAAAATCAATATGCCTGTTACCTCTTTATATATCTAGTTAATATGTATCTTTGTTAAAAGTCTGTAAAATACTATATGTAAGATTTTGAGTGTTCATAAAGTATTAATATGTTTCCCTGTTTTGTTGGCATTGCAAGGATAGCTTTCGTTCAATGAAAATCTTTGTGTTCTGCACTATGCAAGCTAATAAAATATGTTGTGTTTTTGCCTTGAAAAACAAAAAATTATTCGAGTATGTTGCCTTCGCATTTGTTTGTAATTTGGTCGAAAAAATTATGATTGAATGAATGATTGACTCTGGCAATAGTCTTGATTCTCCTCTTGAAATATTCTACTCCTGAAGATTAATTTTATGAATAATTACTAATGCGGGATTTACAAGAGATGGCGCTACTCATGCTATAAGCATCTGGCAAGGTTGTCTTATACTCCATTTGAAAAA
>JBANCV010001578.1:0-13937 GCA_037040105.1 Amiota albilabris
TCACACAAAGATGGCGGCACCAGAAAATGCCCTGCCAGAAAAGTTCGGAAACTTTTAACACACACCTTGTATATCTGGAAAAATCTATCAACTTAAAATATCAGGAACTTAAATAAGTTATTTCACAAATATTCATCAAAAATATCCGGTAGAATAATACCAACAAGAAATGGGTTAAATACATTGTTTATACTTGGTATTAATTAAAGATATTTAATGAGATATGCCCCTTGAACTTAATATTCTCGTCGTAGTGTCTTCATGTACTTAAATGTCATATTAGGATTTTCATACACTTTACACCAGTGTAAGTATGTGTATGTTCTTTACATAACTTTATTGTATTTTTGTACGTATGTATATGAACCCAGTCACAATTGAGATTGTTTTATATTCGATACTTTACGCAAACATCCCCGGACTGCATCACACGAAATGAGGATGGAAAACGATATAAAAGTGTAACTAAACCACAAGCGTTTTATGTGCCTCTTCAGGCAACTTGCAACTCGTAACAAATGCGTCGATAACTTTATCTTATTCTTCTTATTTTTGACTACTTTTTTTTTTTTTTTTTTTGGGATATTTTTCAAATTTAGTTCCGTTTTCAGTAATTTTTTTTTTTTTGTATTTTTTTTGGATTCTTCTATATTCTGTTTCTCTGGTTGGGGAGATTTTTATTTCGAAGCTCTAAAAATGAGACATTTCGTATTACTTTTATGGCTCGAGCAACTGCCACAGCACGAGTCGCCTTTAGTGGGTTAACACCAAAAAAAAAAAATTAAAAAAAAAAAAAACAGAACCAACGACAAGAACAAAGAAGAAACAACTCAAAATATATACATTACATCGGCTGTCGGTTGTCGTTTGTCGTTTGGTCGGTATGTAGACCTACGAAGTATGGTAGTTTGAGTCATTGGGGGGTCATGGAGGAGGCATTGGAACCGACATTGGAACTTGCATTGGCACTGGTACTCAACGCATACAAAATTTCAAAATCATCAAAAAGTAGAAAAATACGCGTTTCATGTACATTCACGGCATTTATGAGCCCATCAACGTTGCTCATGGATGAAAGTAACGCTTTTTATGCGCCGTTAGGGTAGCTCGAATGTATATCTTTTACTTCTTTTCACTGTTTTAACCGAAAACACACACATGAACATATAAACGAGTGTACATGAAACAGGCATAAAAAATTCGAGAAAAACCATCAAGTTCAAAGTTTGGCAACGTTTATGAGGCATGCCATTGCTACTGCTTCCGCTGAGGAATGAACATACTTACTATACTATGGCGAGGCATCGGCATGAATAAAGGAAGCCAACACTTAAAAGCTGAAAACCATGAAAAAGAAAAAGAAAAGAAACAAAAAAAACCAAAAAAACACTTGTAAGAACAACAAAGAAGACAGATCGAATCAGACAGAGTCTGTTGTCACATTGTATATTATTTTTGTTTCGCCATCTTAAAAAGGATTCTGATTATTTATTAATAAGTTCAACTAAGCAAATACTTCACAATTGATTTAAGTATTCTTCTTAAGAATGAAGTAATTGCTTTGAAACACTTTCGTTGCTAATACTGGGTCCTGTTTCATGATACTAGTGCTTTGAAAATCATAAATGTTGGCTGTTTCTATTTATATAAATGATGTCTGATTCTATTTATATAAATTGTCATAGTTTTTAAAAAACTAAATACATTTCGTTATTGCCCTTCATGTCAGTGAAACTTTTGAAAATTTATAATCCCATATTGTTCAAGCAAGCTTGATTAACTTTTTCATAACACTGTAATATAAACTATGCACAAATAAACGAAAAGCAAATGGCCAATCTTCACTTTAAACAAACAAGACATTAGATTCTGAAATAGACAATGTTGCTTCTCTATAGAAGCAAGATTAAAAACTGCTCAAATACTTATTACTTAATACAATTAAACTGAAACTATCGAGCAATGAGAAGCAAAACTGCAAATGTAAGAAAAAACTTACTGTTCCTATGACGAGTAAATGCTTCTGAAGCAGACGAGCTATGAGAAGCAAGACTACAAATGTAACAATGAAACACTATTCCTAATGTTGATGATGAGTTTATGCTTCTGAAGCAGATGATCGAATACTTGTTGCTTAATTTCATTAGCCTGAAATCAAAGCATCAGATACACTTATAAAGTGTTTGTTGCTCATAGAGAGTTGATAAGTGAAATTAAAGTAATAATAATATTAACAATTGTATATCTCAATAGAATCTCAGACACTTTGTCACTTTCTTTGTATATCATTTCATTTTAAGTAGTTTTTTGAATATTTATTCATATGCTTAACTAATCAAATACTTTTGAATTAATTTCTCATCATGCAGCAGCATTCCACTCTCGGAAGAGCTGACAGAGTGACTATTGTTTAGAAACACTTGCGATGCACAATGCCGGGTCCGGATTCATCATATTCCTGCTTCGAGATCCACATCTGTTGGAACGTTGACAATGAAGCCAATATAGATCCACCAATCCAAACCGAGTATTTGCGTTCCGGTGGTGCAATAATTTTAATTTTAATAGTCGATGGTGCCAAAGCTGTTATCTCCTTTTGCATACGATCAGCAATACCTAAATAGAATAGAAGTAAAGATAATGTATAGAAATTATTGATATTTTCTATGATAATTACCTGGATACATTGTTGTGCCTCCTGATAATACATTATTTGCATAAAGATCCTTTCTGATATCAACATCACATTTCATGATTGATTGATAGACAGTTTCATGTATGCCACATGATTCCATGCCCAGAAATGATGGTTGAAAGAGTGCTTCTGGTGTACGGAAACGTTCATTGCCAATGGTGATAACTTGGCCATCTGGCAATTCATATGATTTCTCCAATGATGTAGACGCTGCTGCTGTTGCCATTTCTTGTTCAAAGTCTAAGGCGACATAGCACAATTTCTCTTTGATATCACGAACAATTTCACGTTCAGCAGTGGTTGTAAAAGAATAGCCCCGCTCCGTTAAAATCTTCATGAGGTAATCAGTCAAATCACGTCCTGCCAAATCAAGACGTAGGATTGCATGTGGCAAAGCATAACCCTCATAGATGGGCACTGTATGTGAAACTCCATCACCGGAATCCAGAACAATACCCGTTGTACGACCAGAAGCATAAAGTGAGAGCACTGCCTGAATGGCAACGTACATTGCTGGCGAGTTGAATGTCTCAAACATGATTTGTGTCATCTTCTCACGATTGGCCTTTGGATTAAGGGGTGCTTCGGTTAAGAGCACGGGATGCTCTTCGGGTGCGACACGCAATTCATTATAGAATGTATGATGCCACACCTTTTCCATGTCATCCCAATTGGTGATGATGCCATGCTCAATGGGATATTTAAGTGTCAATATGCCACGTTTGCTTTGTGCCTCATCTCCGACATATGAATCCTTCTGACCCATGCCAACCATTACACCCTGATGCCGTGGACGACCAACAATCGAGGGAAAAACTGCACGTGGTGCATCATCACCTGCAAATCCCGCCTTACACATTCCAGATCCATTGTCTACGACAAGTGCTGATGCTTCATCATCACACATTGTGAAACCCTTTTCTGATTATAAAAAACTTGCGGTACAGCAATAAAAGGATATACTTAATACTTGCAAATTAGAATACGCGACAACGATGAAAACGACAACGTCAAGATTCAAATGACTTCTTATGTTTGCATGCCCATCGCCTTTAAATGCATTTCGCAAATCGTTGCCACAAAGATACGAGATATGAAATGCAAATATATTCGCATGTATCTTTGAGATACATCTACACTTTCTCTCTTGCACTCACATACATTTATTGTACATAGTGTAGTACACACATTCGTAATTTAGTTTTGCCTTTGCCTTTGTTTTTGTTGCATTGTCATTGCTTGACTATACGCCTGTCACTCAAAAATTTATTATTATAACTAAATGCAACAGAATTCAGATTTTCAGTATTTCAGTTCTTCATTATCATCAACATCATCATTATCCACAAGATATTTCAGATATTTTTGCTTTTCAAAGAACAGAATTGCAATAGCACAATGCCCTTTCATGCTTATGTTGTTGCCACAAAGTAAAATCAACTTGTCAACCAATGTTGAGCACTTTGTTGTCTAGTAGGGATTTCATGTGGCATGGAGTCAGGCAGGCAGTCAGGCAGGCAGGCAGGCAAGCAGGCCTCGGGCTTAAGTACTTTTATATATTTTTCAAAAAATGAAGAGAAATTTAGACATGAAAAACATTTTTAAAAAAAATGTATTCTGCACTCTTTACTCTTGCTTAATTTGAGAAATTAAGAAAAACTATTCATCTCCTACAAAAATATTCATTTTCATCAAATTCCAAAATATTCATATCAGAAATTTGAATTGAAATGTTCATACTATTATTATCATTATCAATGAAGCTTAGATATACAATTATGATTATGATTGATCATTATTTAGTTTAAAAAAGAAAATCACTAAAAATCTGATCAGGGTTTTAATGGAAGCCCTTAAAGGAGATTACCTAATTGGAAGTCATGCGAGAAGGTAGGCATTTGATTTCTGTCATATCAGTTATTTAAAAACAGGGAACCATACTTGGGCATCACAATGGGGCCAATCAGTGGCCTGCCTATCTGGCAACATGACAAAACTTGACTTTATGGGCTTTCAAAGGTTCTTTCATCAGAAAAAATAATTGCGTGCGTGTTACAAACATAATGCCAAGATGTTAACAACTTCCCAAAAAACACCAATTGTGAATGGTATAAAAATCATCATCATTATCATCATCATTATTGCATCACAAAGATTTATGACATCAAAAAATCAACGAGGAATCCTTTAAAGGCAATCATCACTAGTTCGGTCTGCATCAGAGATGGCATCATGCAAACCTCATGTGGAGTGAGTGAGCAAACTTGCATACAATGGAACAACTATTTTTAGGACAAAACTAGATCTATTTATACAAATATACAATTTAAATTTTTATTTTATTTTTTTTAATAGTTTCCTTCATTTATTGGCAAAGTGACGGGTTCTAAGTGCTTGTCTTTATTTTTCTTAAGTATAAGAAAAAACAGTCAGATTGCTCGGAATATTTTATACCTTTTATATTGAGAGATGAGTCAGTTTTGTAAGAGCTCTCATTTTAACCATTTCCAAGAATATTAGATCCATTCTTAAAAATTAAACAAAACTTTTGTGAAAACAACTACGTACTGTATATATGATATATTTGAAATTTGGTAAGTTGAGTGTTTCTAAAAAGTAAGATACATGAAATCCAATGAACTTTAGAAAGGGAATTTTGTTTAGATGGTTTAGAAGTTTTTTTTTTATGTAAAAGTAAAGTTCTTGAGTTTCTCTTTTATGAATGACAATAATTAATTTTTTAAATGAATTAGAAATCAATAGTATAATAAAAGAGCCCAAATCCTTGCTTTTATGTAGGGTACAAGAGAAGCTATTGAAAAACAAAATGAATGTTCTTGTAGTATTTCTAATTGTTTTCGACAAATTCATAATTCATATAAATTGCTTTAGAATCATGTATACGAAACTTGTGGCAGTTGAGTAAAGGAAATCATTAACATATTTGTATGTTTATTTACATATATATGTGCAGAACATCATCGTGCAATGGCATAAATATTTACATATTAAACTAGCCTTGGATAGATGTAGAACGATAATTTGAAAAAATTTGCAATATAAATTGGATAATTATCTTGTACTAAATAAACCAACAATTGAGCAATTTCTAAGCAGACAATTTAAAACTATCAAACACTGTTAATTATAGAATTATATTTTGAAAATAATATTCTGCATAAGTTTCGATAGAAAAAACATTAAATTGTTTTTCTTATATATATATATGCTTATCATCGAAAACCCAGGAACCCTAAATTTAGTCAGTAATGAAAATCTTCTTTGTGAACTCCGTTATCTCTGCTTCAAGAACCAGGAGGGGATAAAACTCTTTTGTATTCTCGGGCACTAGGCAATAGAGTGAAAATGAATTTGCAGATGTTGCTGCAAAGGGCGCTCCTTGTCTGGTTGGATCTTGACATTAAAAATTTATTACTTACAAAACACATTATCCTGCCAAAACTCCATTACATCATTTCCATGTTTCTGCCATCGTCGGATATGTTCTACTTTTGTTCGATTGAGAACTGGGCACATCACCTGGAAGGAACAATCTATCCACACTGCTCATTATGCGGTAATAATCTCCCGGTTAAACAGTTTTTGTATGAGTACTCAAAACTAAACTATGCTATATCCGAGATTTTTGGCATAGTCTTTTCAACATCTTCCTCAAAATTTTATACTTGAATAACTTTCATTGAATATTGTGACCTTTCCAATGTAATCTAACAATTCTTTAATTAAAATAGAGGAGTCGAAGGCCTTTATGAAATATTGTGTTTTATACTTATAAGCAACTTGTATTTCCCGGCGTGCGTTGCTACACCCCCGAGGTGATGTCATAGTCATTGTTCTTGTCTAGAAAGTTGTCGATCAAAAATTTTTTTCTATTTGAAATGGTACAAGTATTTCATCGGTTCAATGAAATAGAAAGTGATCTCTGCAGCACCATCAAGTGGCGAGTTATAGTAAAATGAGTGGTGTGAGAATATTTACCTGGTATGAATACATATATATGTATACCGTTTTTCATGGCAATCGGTTCAACAGCGATATCTTATGATGAGTTACAAGAATTTGGATAGCATAAATACCTTCTAATACATAAACGTGCCATGATGATTGGTCAAACGGTTTCTGAGTTTGCCGCCCTCATACTATTTTTTGTGTTAATTTCTAGGTACAATATATAGATATATAGACTATACGTATGGTATAACATAACCTACATTTGTAAATAAAAAAATAAATAATCAGCATTTAATTGATTCCCTTTTAGTTCATCTGTTGAGTTAGCCAGAGCCCACTTAATGGGTGTTATAAGAATTTCACTTGTCTTGTAGAAGGTGTTTCAATCTTCTTTAGGGGGAACGTATGGTTCTTTTACTGAATATCTTTGCAGTTGCACTGGCTTTGATATCATAAAAACAAAATGAGTTTCTCTATTTGGAAAACAAAACTTAATGAAGTCCTTAAGTTTTAGCTATGCAAAAATGAATCCTTAGTAACATCCCACAATTTGAAGTATTGATATTTACATTAAAGCATTTAGTGAAATCAGTATAAAACTTTAAATAGAATTCTTACATCTATAGATGTATGTATAATTTTTAACACTTGGCCTCTTCATACTACATCCTAATACGAGTCTTATCACTATATGTATGTTAGTTAGTACTTAGAATGCATGTATATGAGTACATATATTCCTCAGGGTATCCCTTAAAGCGTAGCAAATATTAAACTAAAGTGATAATACACTTATAGCAAGTGTGAAGTGTTTAAAAAAAATGTGAAAATTAATAATACTAAATGAATTATAAGTAAAAATGGGAAGGAAAAAATTCAAGTGGTCTGATGAGAAGTTTTTTGTATATTTATTTTTAGTTAAAAAATATGCAATTAGCGAAGTTTTGTGTGGCTATCATCATGATATTCAAAGTGATGTTAAGGATGATGTTCATGTTGATGATGTTGAGATTAAAGTAAAGTAAAGTACAGGCGAGTAGAATGGAGAAGAGTGTAAAAATTTGGAACTAAATAGGGTATGAGGCATATTAAATTGGTGGGAAGTGGTTTTAAATGGGTATTTGTTAATCGCATATTGCCTCAAATGGCAATTGCGATGGCAAAATGTCCGATTTTTCCAGTAGATTTCAAGGAGAGTGAGACATAGAAAAGGACAGAGACAGAGACAGACATAGAGACAGAGACAGATAAAATTAGTCAGCCAGCGAGTGAGTGATTGAGTAGAAGAGTGTGAGTGAGTAGGAAGAATGAATGGAGAAAGCGCGAATATTGCTTGTGTGTGCATGGAAAGTAGTAGAAGATTGGGGCTGAGTGTTCGCTATCGTTGATGTTGTTGTTGCAACGTTTGTCACTGTATGCGTGCTTGCATTTTTAATTAGCATACACACACACACATACATATCTATAAGTATCTATACATTTGTATGTTTAATACGAATTTATCTTTCTGTTTATATGCGTGCGTTTGTTTTTTTATTTTTTATTATATTTTTTTTTTTCATTTATTTTTTGGGCAGATTTTTTCAATTTTTAGTTTTATTAGTTTTTTTTTTTTTTTTTTTTTTTTTTTTTTTTTTTTGTATGCAACAAAATTTTCGCTGCTGCATTTTTAGGGCGGAGTTTTTCAATTTTTATTTTGCGCAAATGAACAAACGACGAAGAATATCACGTTTGACTGCTCGCACTTTTACTACACACGCACACCGCTAGATTCACATTCACATGCATACAGACACACACACACACACACACACACACACACACACACACACTCACTCTCATATACTGGCAGAAGTATCTATGAAAACGCACTACACGCACACACTGCATGAATGTCTGACTGAATGCATTTTTCGTCCTGCAAGCTGCAACTACAGCTGCAACTGCAACTGCATCTATGTCCTGCTTATAATTTTTTACTTCTGTTTTTCCATTTTTATTTTCTTGAATTTTTTTTCTTCATTTTTATCATATTTTTTTCCCATTTTTTTTTTTTTTGTTGTTTCTTTGAACACTTTGTTGTTATTGTTGCTATAGAATAATTCAACTCTTTCCCAACAGCAATAACAACAACAGCAGTAGCAGCAGCAGCAGGAGCAGCAGCACAGCAATATTAACAACAACAGCAGCTGCAACTCCAATTGCAACTGCAGCAATGTTTCATGTCCTTTTTGGCCTACACCCAAAGCTGCCCTTCGAAAAAAAAAGAAAAAGAAAAAGAAAAAGAAAAAGAAAAAAATTATATATAAAAAAGGGAAAAAATTGAACTAAAAAATGTAAAAAAATTCTATCATGTAATCAATTTTTTTTTTTTTTTTTTTTTATAATTATTTCCACCATCGACTCTGCATTTCACCATTTCAATTTTGTATTTTTTTGTTAATTTGTTATTTTTATAATTTCCACAAAGTGTGTAAATTTCGGCATTGTGATTTTGTCAGAAAACTTGTGTGCTGCTTCTCAGTAGCAACAAAGTATCTAGTAGATCTAGTAGCCAAAGGCCCCAGCAGCCAGTGCTAGGTTCTTCCTGTTACTTAATGATAGCAGTCATAATAAATAAATAAATAAAAAAATCTGGTAGATCTTATAAAACAGTATACTGATATATGTACACATATTTACATGATGAGATCACTGGACACAGTAATTACCGGTTAAAAAATCTAATTAGAAGCTCTAAAGTTTCATTGCTTCAGAAGCACTGGAAATACTTGGTACATATGTCATGATCTAGCTGAGAAGCAGCTCTATAGAATCTAACTGATGTTTATTTCGGATGTAAATTCCGACAAGAATTTCATAGGTAGAGGCAAGCATTTTATAGATCATTTTGTATATTCTATTGAACTTCTGCTTAAATCGGCGAGCTTAACAAATACTTTGGAATTGCTGAAATATGGTATATTAGTAATTGGGATCCAGGACGTCTCGTACGCAAAGTGTGTTGAAAATTTCAACTGTCTATCCATTATGGTTCATGAGATATAGCCGGAGTTGGAAGGGCGGACGGACGGACGGATGGACGAACTGACAGAGGAAGCATACTAACAGGGTCCCGTTAGTACCCTTTAGGTACGGAACCCTAAAAAAGGTTGCTTGAAGCAACCGGAAAGCTCTGAAATTGTGAAAAGACTTTATGTTGCAATGCCTTAAACAGAGTAAAACTGAAATCTATTGAAAACGAGATATAGAGAGAGAGAGAGAGAGAGAGTTCTCTGTCAAAAACAAATTGTCGGAGAAAATTGTTAACGGACTATTTAATTTTTTAATTTTTTTTTTTGTAAAGCAAAGTAATTAGTCTAATTTTTATGAAATCAACTCAACTCTAAATTTATTCTGAGATGTCCCGAGACTTTGAGATTGTCGATACTTTGCAAACTCTTGTGCATATATATATATAGTAGTTTTTGAATTTAAACTTCTGAATTGAGAATTTATATGAAAATTATTTTATTCTATGTGACTGCCCTGCTCTTCCTGGTAGATGATCTCGCCCTCTCGGAAGACCGTTCCTTGAAGATTTGGTCAGTTACCACTAATGACTCTATTTGTGGATTCCTCTAGATGGTTTTAGTGGCTAATTGTGATCTCTCAAACTTTTTGAGGATAACCTATCCGCTAGTCTCCTTCTATAAATAGGCACCACATGGACCGTAAGGCTTCTGTTTGAATCTGCCTTTACTCGCGAGTTGCCTGTTTAACATAACCTCACCTGGATACAGATGGATTCATCTAATTTATTTAAATTTTTTTTTTTTTCTCTTATGCTAAATAATAATTTTGTATAAATATCTCTTTGACTGATCTCATATCATAAATATATGTATCAAGATACTATTATAGCTGATATTAAAATTCGTACATGTTTACTTTTTTATAATTTTTATTTTTATTTTTGACTGAATATGTTTGTTTTTGGTGGCCCAAAACCCGAGCCCATGTTGTCTGGTACAATTGTTTAACAGAGAGATGAATCTTGGTCGCTTCATGTGCTGTGCTTTCACCAACGAACTCCTCATTCATTTCGTTTTGTGGGTGTTTTCACTATACACGCATTTACTCGTATGTTGTGGATCGGTCGGTCGGGATACCGGCCGGCCGGCAGGTCTATCGGTTCATCCATCGGTTGTTCGTTCGTTTGCGCATTGCTCATTGTTGCTGTAGTGAAATGCATTCGCATGCATTGCAAGAAATGCAATAACAGTAGCGGATCTAACATTCATCTGCAGTCTTAGGAGGCCAAATCTGAGCACAAAAAATATATCTATTTAATTGATGGGATAAACTAATTGGAAATTTATACATGTAAATATAGAAAGTCAAGTGAACAGTTCACAATGTCCACAATGGAACAACTTCAACTTGCCTCTGTTTTAAATGAAATATTTATTTCTATATCAGATTAACAAATGACAAGTATAAAATTTTATTGAGGCCAAGGCACTAAAATATTACTTTTCCTATGGTCTCTACTAGTCAAAACGAGTCACAGGATTGATGAAATCCGCACCTGAAAACTGCATTCAATGTCAAAACAAGCAAAACACCAAAAAAAACAGCAACAACAACAGCAATTGCATTTTTACCAAAGTTGCATATTGCTACACTCACACACATATAAACTTTCCTTTTTTGTTATGTTCCTTTTTTTTTATGCATGCGTTCTCTTTTACACAAGCTGCAATAAACTTAGGATGTTAATTTCCCAACAATTTTTTGTGTTTATTTTTTATTTGTTTTTTTGGCATTTTTTTTTTGTATTTTTTAGTTCATTTTTTTTCCTCTTTTTTTTTTTGCACATACGCACACACACTCAGACTCACACTCACACAGGATGTGTTATATGTATACACATGAACATGGACATGGACATGGGCATGAACAGGAAGGACCAGGCCGGGTCGGGCTAGGCTGGGCCTGGCATCCAATAGAATAACCTCACTTACTTGTATGCTATACTATGATGCCGCACATGAAGTTCCTTGTGCTGTTGCTGTTGCTGTGCGTTACATTGCGTTGGTGATAACGTTGATTTAAGCGTTGACTTTAGCGTTGACTTTAGCGTTGACGTTGGCGTTGACGTTGACGTTGACGTGTACGTAGCAGCAGATGCCGTTGTCGTTGTTGTCATTTGGTGTTGGAGTGTTTCATTTTTGTGCGTATTGCAACGGCCGGACACGCACATACATGAGGAAAAGTTTGGTTGGTTTGACCAGCTTCACCCAGTCACCCATTCTTCCCTGGCTGCCTGCCCGCCTGCCCGCCTGCCTTTCTGATCTGATGCTGCTATCATTTTGCTCTCTTTCACCAGCAGCAACATTTTAGTTTTGTTTTTTTTTTTTCCATATTTTTTCTTTTGTAGTTTTGCCGTTGCTATTGCTGTTGCTGTTACGTGTGTTGCCGCTGATGTTGTGACTCCTGCCACCACTCTATATAATGACTGCATTTTTATTGGCTGATCTCGAACAATGTGTGGACTAAGTAGGTACTTCATTGCGCTCATCATTTTTTTTTCTTCTTTTTTTTTCTCCATTTTTATTTAATTTTTGCTTGTTTTTTGTGGGTATTTTTTTTTTTTTTGTTTTATGATTTTATTTTTTGATTGTATTGGATTTTTTATTTTGCATATTTTATGTTGCTTTCCCTTCGATGTGTTTTCCGACAATCTCACCAAGTTTTTCATATTCACCCTCTCTCTTTAAATATCCTTCTCTTTCTTATGCTCGCAAGCAATAAATGCAAATGAAATGTTTGTGTTTGTTGCATTATGTCCTTATATGCACATTCATCCATGTGTGTGTGTGTGTGTGTGTGTTGTTAACACTACCACAAATGCAAGTTTTCTGCCATTGTTATTATATTTTTTTTTTTATTCAATTTGTGCTTTTTGTTTAATTTTTTTTAGATTCTTTTTTTTTATATTTTTGGAATTTTTTTTCGGTTTTTTGTTTATTTTTTAGTCATTAATAGTCAACCCGTACCCCGGACGGCTGCCACCATTCTTTTATCCATGTACTCTAATACTATAAAGAACATATAATACATCTTATACATATTGTCAACATATAATATAGTATTATCAAAGTGTGAAGCTTTGTATGATATTTTTAATGTACAAAAGAGATAAAAAATTTAGAAAATGCCATAGTGGTGAATCTATCGGATTGGAATGATCATTAATTTGAAACGGAAAGTACACCGAAGTAAGTACAATCAATATTCCCTAATATTATTTGTATTTATGTTTGTCTTAATCTATCTGAAATTTTAGACATGTCCCAGTTAAGCCTAAGATAATAAGCATAGCTAATGATACCGATATCAAAAATGGATCTCTCTACGAAGTCATAACGTTCATACTAGCTTGAAGACCCTTCACAATACTCTTGTTAATCGACCATTCCATGGAGTCACAGCTTATTGTAAAAAAATATAATCTGATTAATCGTACAACATATAAAATTATTGATGATTTTAAAAACCTTTCAAATTTCTTAAACAATGATATATCTTTACAGATACCAGTTATTTAATCAATGTAAAGACTTCAGTGATCATACTTTTAATTTTATATCTGTAATTCAAACTAATCTCATTGATACAAGCTACATATATCCATCAATTAATCCAAACTTGTCTTAAAGCCCAAATAAATGGTCAATATATACATAGTATATTCGTATATATTCATATAACTTTTTATTTATTTATTTGTTAATAAATTTCAATTTCACAACAATTTATTGACCATTGACATTCAGATTTATTCACATGGTTTCAGTTTACAATAATCTTCATGCGCTAACACTCACGAACGCTCCTTTATAAAAATTATCATAAATGAAGATTTTTTATTTCTGCTCGCGTTCTTAGTTCTTCGTTCCTGCTCTTGCTCTTGCTCGCGGGTGTGAGTTTGCATTACGCGAACGATGAACAAAGGAAAAAAAAAATGCTTGGTCCAAGTCTTAACAATCCTTCATTCAAATTTATTAAATGTTTTCTTTACTTAGACCAGAGTCACAGTTCATCATTTCAAACTACACTGGATTATTACGAGCATATAAATTTTGAAAAAAGAATAGAACAATACTATTCGTTACTTTATTATTATTACAAGTTGAGAAAACTTGGCATGGATAGGATAGGATAGGATAGGATAGGATAGGATAGGATAGGATAGGATAGGATAGGATAGGATAGGATAGGATAG
>JBANCV010001579.1:0-13927 GCA_037040105.1 Amiota albilabris
ATCCTCAGTATAGCCATCTTGGCCCATTATTGTTTAACATTTTCATAAATGATCTTTCCATGAATTATTCTCATGTCCTGATGTATGTTGATGATGTCAAACTCTGTCTATAGTTTAACGATATTACTTCGCATATGCTTAATCTATTAGAGTTAAACTTTGCTAAATGCATAAACATTATGACGTATGAATCCTCAAATATTTTTTTATACGATAGATAATTTCCCATTAGTGACAGTTTCTACCTTCTATGACCTTGGAGTCATTTTTGACCATAATTTGACTCTCAACGAGCACATTTCATCAACTATTACAAAGCTAAAAATATTTTTAGATTTATTAAATGATAGACCAAAAAATTGAATGATCCTTTCATTAGATTCTATTAATTTCTCTAGTCCGCCCAGTACTTGAATACTGTTCATGTGTCTGGAGCTCTCAATACATATTTCATTGAGTCAGTTCAGAAGCAATTCCTGTTTTTTGCACTTTGTGACTTAAATTGGAACCCCAGTCTACGTTTGCCATTGTACTAGTAGTCTTCTTCTTATCGATCTCCACTCATTAAGAAATCGCCAACATGCCTACGTATAAGCTTTCTTCATAAACTTATAACCTGTGTTTTTGAGCCAACTTAAATTCTGCGTCTCTTGTCGTACCACTAGAGATTTTGTACCTCTAGCGACAAACGTGTTCGAAAATATAAGAACAAACGGCGAACAACGTAAAAGTTTTGTAAAAATTAAAGGATTATATAGTCTGAAGTTTCTTTTTGGTATTTTTTATACTTCTATATTTATTTAATAAATGAAGAAGAAAAAATCCAGAAAATGAATCTCTATGTTTTAATTTTATCACTTTTGTTGTAAAACATCCAAAATTAGCTGTTCAAAATAATAAGATCAAATTCCGTCTGGTAACTTCTATTATTTAAACTGTGGAATCACAGGAAAATTGGCAATTTATGTGAAAGGGACTCTTGCAACTGTTGTGAATTTTCAGTAAAAATGGGATAAGGCGGGCACGTTGACTAAATTGAAACGTAAAATTTATGAAAACTAGATGACTTAAAACCATTTACAGGGTATGCAAATAATTCTTGCAGCTCCTTTTTCCCCCAGCTATATTTTCATGACAATATTTACAAAAATTTTACAATTTCATATTTGCCTATTTTGTTTGTTTATGGTTTTGGGCCATCAACAGTTGTTTTATGTGTGGCGCGCAAGAAAAAACGAAGAAGAAGATACATGACAATCACACAAAAGTCTAACCATACGAAGAACCGAATCAAGGCATATCAATTTGAGATTAGCATCTCTTAATCGAATCACATCTACAACAACAACCCCTCAATTTTATCATTTTCTTTGTAGTTATTATCAAATGAACTCAAATCAATAGTCGCATCTGTATAGATTCGAGTCTTAGCTCAATGTAAAGCTACTACAAGAAATATTTGAAATATTATTCTATAACATTTATAACATGAACAAACCTACCGTTTGTTTCTGTTTTTTTTTTTATAGGAATAGAAACATCGAAAGCCTGCCCAGTTTACAACCGGCGTGCGGGACTTTAACCGCACTAAACACTCCCGCCCTGTCATATTTTCCTCCCGGAACTTGTCATTAGATAATACGTCGGGAGGAAAGTGGGAGCATTGCTGCTCAACAGTCAGTCGGCCCTGGAGTCTGATTGGATTCATAGGTGGGCTAGGCTGGCAAGGGACATTGAGGGCGTCTTCAACTTCTTCATCCTCCACCGGACTACATATCGGAAAGTGTGTGAATAATTGTTCTAGGTGGAAGGCAAAAGCTTCAGCTTTGTCTTTGCTGCTGTGACAGCATTGTCCATTTGAATTTTTGAGCGGTGATATTCCCCATATGGGATGCTTGAGGTACTTCGATGCTCTCCATAGGTCACACTCAGGTCCATTCGGTTCTGCTGCTTCAAGAAAATCTCCAATAACAATTTCTTAAATCGGCGAGTTTTGATTTTAATTGTTTTGCAAGTTTATTAAAAGCATTTTTGTCACTTGGAGAATGTGTTCGTTGCCAGATGCGTAGTAATCTTCTTTTCTCAGTTACTAGCATTCTAATTTCGCTGGAGTACAATGATTAGTTTTTGTAAGTTGGATTATTGTGTCTAGGTTTCGGAGTAGATATGCCAGCTGCTACATGAATTTTGTTGTTATGCCATTCGATAGTGTCATCAATATCCTGCTTGTTTTTCAATTCCATATTTAAGTTGATCTGTTCATATAACCAACTGCGAAATAGATCTAAATCAGTGTTCTTCATGAGTAAGCTTTTATATCGGATTTTTAAATCGACCAGGATATTCAGATGGATAAATACAGCCGAGTGATCAGAACATAGATCGTGGTAATCACTAATTTTCAGTCTTGTTTTATCATCCATGATGTATTGTTATGTCCAGTACATCCGGATGTCTATTCGGGTCTGACGGCCAATATGTTGGGCTCCCTCTACTACTTACGGAGTAGTTACCTGAACTGATGCATTTTAAGAGTTCTTTTCCTTTTGGGTTGTTAGTTCTGGCTCCCCACCATTGATGCTTGACGTTAAAATCTCCTCCGATTATGAAGTTGTGACCTAACGAATCAAATATTGATTTGAACATTCCATGAGTAACCTGATGTCTTGGAGGCAGATATGCTGCAGCCAATTTTATATTACCAGTGATCGTTTGCTGCATAACAGTCGTGACTTGTGCCCAATGTTGCACAATTGGTTTGCAGATTGAAAATTTTATGCTATTTTTACTGATTATTGCCGTTGCCCCTCGAGCGGTAGCAGCAGGATGATTAGTTGCAATCACTTCATAACCTAAAATTTTAAAGTAAGATTTATCAGTAAAATGTGTCTCAGTTAGCTAGCAGATTTCGATTTCATGCATGTGTTGACATGAACCATTAGCATTCCATAAAATAATTTTAAGACTTGGATGCATTTTTATTTATAATTGACGTACATAATTGGATTAAGTTGGACATTTGGTCATTTTATCTGTGCGCACCATTTATTCTAACATCAGATTCTTGAGTTTGTCAAGTCTGGCGTTCATTGTTTGATTCACTTCTAGGCCCTTCGAAATTACTTTTATCATGTTCATGGTTTTGATTTTTTTTAATCGATGCTTTTGTGACTCGAGTAGCTTAGTCCACTAGAAACTGCACAAGATAAATTTGTTGTTTTGGCTACCGGACTAATGGGTTTACGAACATTTTTGGTTGAGGAATTATTCGTACTTCTTAATGTTTCTTGATACACCTCACATCCGCTACATGAAGCGGTGTGGCTTTTTCCACAATGAAAACATTTTGCCGGTGCAGCTTTGTCCTTTGTGCACTCTTCAGAACAATGATTTAATGCACATTTCACACACCTTAATGGCTTGTTGCAATATCCTTCCAAATTCATGACACCTGTGACACTGTACTAAGTCATTGAATTTCTTGGGTGCTTCGATTTTGACAAGAGCATTACAGAGGCGCGTTATGTTGTAAACATTTCTATTGTTGACACAAGGTTCCAGGTCAACAAAAAAAATGGAAAGCGGTAACCTACAATTCACACGGTCGTAGTAGAGTATAATGGAACTTTCTTACATCGCCATCTCTTCTGATACTCTGTTTGAGGAATTTGTTGGTTTTCTTGAGTGACAAAACGACTAAACAGATCACTATTTTTCGAGGAAATAACTTCTTTGCGTGAGGAAATAGAAAGAGCGAAATTTTGTGAAATATATTTGAATTTTCCAAAACATGGTTATTTAGATAAAGCAAAATTTTCTCCTTGAAATCTTTTATTATTAATAAGTCAGCATCTTTGATTGTGCAAGTCCGCAGAAGTTTGTCAAATTGGACTATAAATATGTGATTTGGAGGTTACTTTTTCCCCTCAAGTTTTTAGTGAGCCTCTTGAAACAATTCTAAAACCTCAATCAAACCATTTAAATGCGAATCGTTTAATTCACATTTGCACACATACGTTCAAAGAGAACTTCTAGAAAATATTCTAGTGCACTCGCTGTGCTTGGTGTAATTTTCCCGTTACTTTACTTCAGTACTGGTTCTGTTTTGATATTTTGCTTCATACCAGAACCCAAGCACTGTCAAACACTATAGTAAAAGTTTTTCAAATGGCGCAGGGTTTTTTTTTTTATGTAAAACACTTAAATATAGTAGTACTTTGGGAGGGTGGGTTCGTCAGGCCCGTAACTCTTGCTGAAAGTCCCCCTGCCTCTTCTTATTACTTGTCGTTATGTCTTATTCAGCAACTTCAGCGGCATTTTTCGTCTGGAGGACCTTTTTGACGAGCACAGCAGTAAAAGGTCCAGTTTGCCTCAGACTCTGTTATCTACGTTCTCCACTGTGAGGGGACCAATGTTGTCCATTAGCTCGATTCGCAACATTTGCCACTGCTCACACTTAAAAAATGTGTGCTCTGCGTCATCAATTTCAGTGTCTGCATAAACACAGCGCGCATGCCTGCACTTGCCTATTCTATGTAGGTATTGGCGGAAATAGCCGTGCCCTGTGAGCAGGTTTACTCTTTGGCATTTCTTTCGGTTTCCTCAAACCTATTATTTTTTTCTTTGGCCATCAAGTCGATGAGAGTGACCTCCGCGATGACTAATGCCGCTGTGGCCGACACCGTGGTAGGCCCTCGTTATCTGCCCACACTTCACAGCCATACAGAAGAATGGAGTGACTTATCTCCATCAGGAGCTTACGCTTGCTGGGCAACGGTCCGTTTACGTTGGCCATCAGTCTGCTTAATGAAGTAGTTACTTTAGCAGCTTTTTCAGTGGCATACCGCATCTGCTCTCCAATTATCAGCTTGATATGATATGATTAACAGACTTCTGTGTGCTTGTGCTTCTGCCGCACACTTGTATTTCTACTTGCAATGGCATATGTCATGTGCTAATGAGCAGAAACTCAGTTTTTTCTGTGGCCAGTTGGAGTCCTTGGGTGGTAAGCCAAGTCCGGATCTTACTTGTGTGAGCTTACGTTGCGCCTCTCTCGTGTTCTTTGAAGTTATGACAGCAGACACGTCGTCTGCAAAGCCTACCAAAAAGATATCATCCGGCATTTCAATGCGCAGTATTCCGTCGTACGTGGCATTCTAGAGATCCGGACCAAGAATTGATCCCTGCATTACTCTTCTTCTGCTGCTTGTTTCTTAGAACAATGTTCGGTCTCGTAAATAACTCCGAATGATTTTACTCGAGTAATCTGGTATCAGGAACGTGTTTTCCAGTGCCGACTGCATGTTCTTCCAGCTAACATTGTTAAATGCATTTCTAATGTCGAGGGTTACCAACAAGATAACTGGTCTTGAGTAATAGTTACCACGTTGCGTTGCTAAAGCTGCTTCGATTACTTCTTGTATGGCTCCAATTGTTGACCTTCTCGTCCTTAAACCATATTGCCTGTCACTTAGACCTCCAGCTTTGGAAGTTGCCGCCAAAAGTCGTGGCTTTACCACTTTTTCCAGCAAATTCCCCGTTGTGTCAAGCATGCAAAGAAGTCGGTATGCTTTCGGGGCAGTCGTTTCTTTTCTGGCTTTGTCTATAAGCACGAGTCGTTGCTTCTTCCACAGTTCAGGGAAGATTCCCTCTGTGAGGCACGCATTATATATATTAAGTAGAGCTTGGGTTCTGCTCGATACTATGGTTTTTAGTACTTCAGTTGGTATCTCATCTGGTCCTGGTGCTTTTTTATTCTTCAAGTTATACGCCGCAGCTTTGAGGTCATCTTGTGTGAAGAGAATGAACATTTTTTTCCTCCTTTTGCTAACTCAAGAAGAACGTCTTTCTGACAGAACAAATATTAACTTGTGTTTCATCTGGTTTCACTTTTTCGCGCAAGCCTCTTATAACTTCTGCATAGCTACTGTGTTCGTACTTCCTGCTATCCTTCTAACTCTTTCAACTTTCTTATTCTGATACTATCTGGCTTGTAGCTAATCGTTTCGAGTTTGTTGTAGGTTTTTCATTATCAGTTTCAACGTTATTGCTGTCTTTTTATCTTCTTCATCTGCTTTCCAGGTATTACGGTAAGTTTCGATCATGTCGAGCAACTCGCTCAAATGAGACACTCCGTCCTTTACATCTATCTTGATGTTCTTCTGGCGAACCATTGCCAATTTCATCTTACGAAGCACCTTCTTACATTCAGTGAGGCTAGCTTCTTCTTCTAGAGCTCAGGTCCTGTGGTAGGGAGTTCTGTGATGGTGCACCAACCATCTCGACTGCGACTTTTGGAGGTTGCCACCGTCTTTCCGCTTGCACGATTGGCGGTACCGCCATTTGTCCTGTTACCTGGTCAGCCTGCAGTATGGAACGCGGTGTCTTCATGCTCTTTATAAATGGGTGCAGGACCGCTAGAAGGTCCGAACTTGTAGCATTTGATGGTACAGGAGCCAAGTTGGCCACTCCTGTATCACTGCGGTCATAGGATCTCGACTACTGTAGGCCCACTACCTCACCCACCCTAGCCGCCGGTACTAGCCTTCCGACAACTTGCACCATAATATTTACACTCTTTTTCACTTCCATTTTTGTTTTTCTGTCTCGGATCCTATCCATAGCCGTTTCGTCCAGTCGTGCCTGGATTTTTTCGTCTTCTTGCATCAGCTAACCAACTAACGGCTGTCAGATTGGTCATCGTCCAGAAGCACCACGTGGGGGGTGCGAGCTACTATTCCAGGTTAAAACCAATCAATAACATTGTCTTGCAGTTGCACCCCCGCTTCAACTAAATATACAATAACAGTGACAAACTTGATAATTGTTTCTTGGTGTAAATTTTGTTTTTTATAAATTATCTAATTTAAAACTGTTTTTTTTATTTTAGTCATCTCTATGGAGCTGGAATACCTGGAATGAAGGCTTGAATTTAAGTGTGGGTAGCAAATCTTTCATTCATCGTAATACAACCGCAAGGGAAAGGTAATTTAAAAAAGCAAAAACAAAAACAAAACAAATTATATAAGCTCAATATCCTGTACTGTAATGCAAGCCATATCAAGGCACTCGATTATCTCCATCTGTCTAGGAGGCTCTCTTTCGAAGACACTACACACTAACTTGAACAATTTGAGCTACGGTGTGAGAAATAAGTAAAGGAGACAACACATTTGAAAGTATAAAAAGTTAACCATACATTAAAAAACCGAAACATCGTCCACCGAGTCACTTTTATACTCTGCACGCAAACTAGTCCCTCATTTTTTGAGCTAAGAATCAGGAAAATCGGACCACTAGGAGGAATACCTCCCACACATATTCTACTTAAATTCATGTTCTTATCAGAAAAATTTGTTGTTATTTGTGCTATCAAATTGATTCCGTGTTGATTTCTTCGGCCAACTGGTGCAAAAAACAACGGAAATACGCTGCATTTTTAGTTTTCCCTTTTTCCAAGTAATCGGTGCATCCACAGTTTTGACTGTTACTTTTTTCTGGAGTATAGTAATTTATCCATGTTTTGTTAACAGTTACGTATCGGTGAAAAAACTTGTCAAGATTTTGACGGAACATTGCCAAAACAGCCGTAGAGTCGACCACACGACTGTGCCTATTTCATCTTACCGAGAAATTAAAAACCACGTGATGATATGACCACAGCTGATTAGTGAGTTTATCGATGATATAATTCCTATTTCTCGGATTTTCTAAAGACTACCCACGTATGTTTTAAGTAAGTAGAGCCGAGCTGAACAAACATAACTAAGAATTATGAAAAATTAAACAAAATAAGAAACATAGGACAGTTAGGTAAATTCCGTGTTAATTTAGAAAAAAACAAAACGGGTATAGGAAATTCAGATACCTTAAATTGAGCATATTTTATGTTCAGCACCTTTGCAATACCTTCTGGCGTTTGGAGCAATATAATGTCCAATATGTTCCATTCAAGGAAAATAACGTCCTTTAAGTATTTTAGACTATTACTTATTTTTTTCATTTGCATAAACTCTATGGGATAGGATGTCCCAGAGGTATTCAATAGGATTTAGGTCTGGTCTGCTTGCCAGCCATTCCAAAACTGAGATTTTGCGTTTCGAGTTATGGATGGGAGCATTTCCTGCTGGAAGATTATCTTCTCCAAATTGTATTAAAACACTTTTTAAGAGCTCTACATAGCTTTCAGTTCTCAATCTTTGAGTTCTAAAACTCACTGGAGTCTTGTCATACCGTGAAAGTTTCTCGATACGTAGAATTTCTTAGACCTCAGTTTATCGCGATAATAATTAGTAGCCATGTGGTCCATCCAAATAAAAAAAAATAATTTCCAGTCCATGTCCCAAAATTTCTGCCTCCCCAAACCGAACTCCTGCATTTTTAAGTCAATGTATTAGCTTTGGCCAATAAGTGTGGCCAATAACAAATTAAAACAGATAAAAGCGTATCTTCGCCTATGCTGAAAATATAATACTCTTCACGCAACCCCTAGAAAACGTTTTTTGTATCGGAGCTATACGACCAAGTAATCCTAAGATCTTGAAATTTACATGGTTAATGAATATGAGTAGGGGCCTTGTATGGGAGCTACCCCTCCTGATAATCTGAGGGTCTTGAAAATTTAGTGGCTTATGTATGTAGGTTGCTCGTTAAGTATTGAGATATGGCAACACCAATGTTGATACGTCAAATCTGACATTGGTATCGTAAAGCTTGTCGTTTTTAATGATAAATGTACTGCATCGATGTTTTGTGGCACAACAACCAATTTTGAATGACCTTCACGAAATTCGTCCTGGGAAAAACTACGGCCATGATTGAACTCAGAAAACCAGCGAAACACGGTGGCCCTGGATGGTGCTTCAACACGAAAAGTCGAAGCGAGTTGATCGGCACACTCTTGTTGAGTTAACCCACGGCGAAAATTATAAAAAATCATTGCACGAAAATATTCACGATTTAATTCCATTTTTTAGCCGAATTTTTCAAGTCATTGTTAACAACACAAATAGCACTCGATGGCAAAACGTTCTGAGTACATTTATCATTAAAAACGACAAACATATTAACATTGGTGCTGCCACATCTCAGGACTTAACTAGCAACCTATGTATTTATGAGTGACATTATAACATTTAAGTGGTAAAGAACAAATAAAGCTAAAAAATAACAAGTATAATAATAATACAAATTTGAATTCTACAACTATTCTATTTTGTCTAAGAACTTTTTCATAATGGAATTAAAATTTGTCCGCTCCTCCATCGTTTCCTGCTCCAATTTCTATGCTTTCCTTTATTTGTGTTATAATAGATTGTTTTCAATTTCATGAAAACAATGGAATTATATGGAATTATACTTCCATTTTTCCAAAAACTCGCTTACTTTTCAAATTAGACTCTTCTTTTCTTTTTTGATTCATGATCGAGTTTACAAAGTGCAAACAATCCAACTACCCCCCATGGGTTTATTAAAATTTATACGCATTTTAAAAAAAAATTTAAATACAGCTTTATTATCAACAAATGTAGTTAAATTCTACATATGAATTAAATTCAATTAAATGAAAATTTATAGTTAAAAAAAACTAAAATGTTGAATTCTAAACAATGAGCTACATATATTGGTACTTTTTTTTTCCTTTAATAACTTCAGATAAGAAAGAAATAATAATAAGCATAATAACAGCCTAATACGAGTATTTATTTCGTCGATATTAAATCGCAATCCCTCATGCAAATCATTAAATTATAAAGAAAAAAGCAACGGACACATTAATGAACCTTGTTTTAGACCCGCTGAAACGTAAAACTTATCCGTTCTATTTATAAACTTGATGAATAAAATTCACCATTTTGTTGAAATTCCAAACATATACAGTTTGTATATTAAAAGCTGCCTTGGAACCGTTAAAGGCCGCTTTAATATACCCGAAAAATGCATAGACTTATTTCTTCTCTTTAAATTTTAAGTGAATAATTGAGCAAAGGTTATAAATATTGTCCACTGTTCAATGTTTCCCCCTAAAACCTGTTTGAAATACCGTTACACGTCACCAGCCCCTCATTTAATATGCCCATCATAATTTTCGCTATAGTTTGACGCTACACTTTTATCACCTTCTTTTAACAAAGAAAAATTATATTGGTCTCAAAAGATTTATTTGACTGTGCAGATTGGGTCATATAAAAATTGTCCTCGCGTTTTTGTCACTAGATGTTCTTGGCGCCCATATATCTGACAGTACCAGCTCGTGTTTGAAAGGTGTTTACACATTTTGTGAAGACATCTGTGTAATTCTTTGCTCGTATTAAAAGTTATACAGATTTGAATATAAGTGAAATATCTGAAAGAAATACGCTATGTGTGATGCTTTTTACTATAAAAAAGGGAAAAACACCGAAAAATTTGTGCAGTTTATGGTGAAAATGCTTGCGAGCGCAGGCCGGACCCAGGAGTGGCTTGCTCGATTCCATTCCAGAAACTTCGATGTGAAAGATTCACCTCGCACTGGTTGGCCTATCACTGAAAAAGTCGATGAAATGTTGCAATGTCAACCATATGACAGTTTGGAATCATCTAAAACGAGCAGGATACTCAAAGAAGCTAGATGTTTGGGTGCCACTTGAATTAACGAAAAGAATTTTAATTGACCGAGTAAACAACAGAGAAAAGCTGCTGAAACGTAACGAAATGGAACACTTTTTGAAGCGAATCATTACCGGCGATAAAAAATAGTTTAGATACGAGAATATCTAACGCAAGCGATCATGGTCTAAGGCCGGTAACATTTCACAAACGACTTCAGACTGGATTGACGACAAACAAGGTTTTGAGTTGAGTGTTTGGTGTGATTAGAAGGTAATTGTGTATTACTAGCTGCTAGAATGTGGCGAAACGGTCAATTCGGTCGTCTACTGTGCACAACTCGACCATTTGAATGAAGCAATTCAGAAAGAGCGATCAGAATTTCCAAATTGAAAGGGAATTGTCTTCCATCATGACAATGCTAGGCCACACACATATTTCATGATCCGGAACAAATTAACGGAGCTTGGGTGGGAAGTTTTACTGCATCCAACGTATAGCCCGGACCTTCTACCGTCTGACTACCATTTGTTTCGGTATCTGCAAAACCACAGAAGTTCTACACCGATGGAATTGTGAAGCTAACTGGAAAATGGCAAAAGGTGGTAGATAATAATGGCCAATATGAAATTGATTTTGAATAAACAAAATTTTTGTTCAAAAATTTACCAAAAAACCGCGGAGACTTTTTTTTATTTAAAAGTTACAAATTCACTTAATACACAACTATATTAAAAAACCAAAAACATCAAAAATTCACAAATTGAAATTTATAAAAGAAACAACTAGAACCGGCGCGCGTTGCTACGCCACTGAGCCACTCAATTTTAGTGAAGGTAGAAGAGCTCGTTGTAATGCGTTCCTTGCCGTGAAGTATTGTGTATTTAATGTTCATTATTGCGATTATGTGTGGTCATGTTTTTCAAAATGTTGCTTAAATACTTCTGCTGGTATTTCTGGACAGCCATTTAAGTTTTAACTACATAAACTCGAAACTACCCTCCACCAATCATTGTTGTCTCTAATATTATTTATACTCATTTCCAAAATATGGTCTGACATTGTTGCTGAAATTTAGTTTTTGCCTGTATGTTTCTATAACTGTCATGCTTTGGGTTTTGCTAAACTTTCTTAACAAACTTAGAGCCAGTATTCTGGTTGCATTTGTAACTAGCTTCAATTGTGCCCAACTTATTCTCTTAAAATTCACAAGGGTAACAAGAATTAAATTTTATATGAACATTTTTTTTTTTTTATAACTTTACTAGCATGGCCCGGCGCGCGTTTCTGCGACCCCGTCGTAATGTAAGTGTGTGATTTTTGTAGTCATTGTTCCTTTCTCGCTCTAATTTTGGCCACGTACACTACTAAAGAAAGAAACATGTTTTTGTGTTTCTTGTCAACTGTTCGAATGTTACAAAGAAAAAAATAAAGAAATGAAAGCAATATCGATTGTTTTTTATTTACAATAAGGATATTTGGTGAACAATGTTTTTAGTCAGTCCCTGAGGTGCAGATCCCTCTGACTTATTAATAGTCATCGCGAATACCAAACGAATTGGAAACTGCATTCGTCTGAATGGAATTGGCGAGTCTTATGGGATCATTGGTATTCGTGGCAGGAGAACAACTTCATCTTGGAACTTTCCGTTTAAAATGGTAGAAAGAACATTACCCATGATTTTTCCAAATCCAATCGCGTGCCATTACATAGCTTAGGTGCATTTAAATTGCGGAGTAAAATGATTGGTGCACCAATTCTGAATAGCAAGTTATGTGGTGGCATTACTGGTAAATCCAGTGAATTCAAGAATTCAACTGGAAAGTTTTGTCTGCTGCGTCATGATCGACAACAGTGTCGAACGATTTAAATGATATCTCATTACCAAGCATCCATGATTATTATAATTAGCACTCAAATTTGGAAATATACTTGCAATCAAAGCGTCTTTCGTACTATGTTGCAGAAATTGTCTGACAATTCGATATATTCCGTATTTTCATGCAATTTCATTCTTCCATTGCCAATGTGTTGCAATTGTTCAGAGAATGACAGTGCCAATGGATCGTTTTGCAGTTGAACATTGATATTTATGTTAAGTCGTAATATACAAACATTCCGCCATAGATGTGATTGCTTCAAACATGCATTGATTTCGTCCGCATATGTAGCTCATGGAATGACCGGCAATGTATGTCTAAAATCACCGGAGAGCAGTAGCAGTGCGCTACCGAAAAGTCTGATATTTTATTAAGATCTTTCATTGCTCTATCGACAGCTTCAAGTGAATGCTTGTGGGCTATATGTAGGTTGCTGGTTAAGTCCTGAGATATGGCAACACCAATCTTGATATTTCAAATCTGACATTGGTATCGTAAGGCTTGTCGTTTTTAATGATAAATGTACTCAGAACGTTTTGCCATCGAGTGCTATTTGTGTTGTTAACAATGACTTGAAAAAATCATTTCGGCTAAAAAATGGAATTAAATCGTGAACATTTTCGTGCAATGATTTTTTATGATTTTCGACGTGGATTAACTCAACAAGAGTGAGTGTGCCGATCAAGTCGCTTCGACTTTTCGTGATGAAGCACCATCCAGGGCCACCGTGCTGCTTTTCTGAATTCAATCGTGTTCGTAGTTTTATCCAGGATGAATTTCGTGAAGGTCGTTCAAAATCGGTTGTTGTGCCACGAAACATCAATGCAGCGCAAGAACTGATAATGCAAGACCGTCATGTGACATATCGTGAGATTGAGGCATCCTTAAACATTAATTCCACTTCAATACATTCAATATTGCATGAACATTTGGCCGTCAAAAAGATTTATTCGCGTTGGAGACCGCATAATTTGACAATCGCGCAAAAAAGGCTCGTGTCGATTGATGTAAAGAAATGTTGAAAAAATTCAATCGTGGTGCTTCAAAAGACGTCTATAAGATCGTGACAGGTAATGAATCATGGATCTATACATATGAGCCTGAAACTAAACATCAGTCGGCTGTATGGGTCTTTCAAAATTAGCCAAATCCAACAAAAGTTGTTCGCGCACGAAGCACTTCGAAGCAAATGATCGCCTGTTTTTTGGAATAATCGGACATGTCGCCACTGTGCCATTAGAGAAACGTAGAACGGCTAATTCTGAATGGAACACCACCATTTGTTTGCAAGAATTGTTCGAAGAAATAAGAAAAATCAACCGCAGAAAACGAATCATTCTCCACCACGACAATACGAGCTCTCACAGATCGGCTCAAACAAATGACTTTTTAAATACTCAAAACGTCGAATTGATGGGTCATCCGCCCTATAGTCCAGATTTGGCACCCAATGACTTCT
>JBANCV010001580.1:0-13901 GCA_037040105.1 Amiota albilabris
TTGACATTAATGTGGGTTTATATACACATGTGTGTAGAAATATTGTCGAAGCAGATTAAATTACTATTGACTTGCTTAAAGCTTCTTCGATTATAAAATTAGGTTGGAAGTTAAGTTAGTCAAACAGAGCATACTTTCTTCAAAATTAGTCTTGCTCTGACCGAGCTCATTCCAACTCAAATGGATTATAGATAACATTCCCAAAACATTTGCTTTTATTTAAGAAAAGCTTTGCCTTAAATTCAACAGAATTGCTTCTTTTTTTATAAACACATGGATTGAAGTTAACTTAAATATAAGGCGGTCTCAGCTGATTACATCATGGCTTCTGTTACATAGACATAAGTTAGTTTTTGATCTGATCTGATCTGATTTTTAAAAAGTATGTAAAATATAATGACGGCATAAGAATATTTCACAAAAAATTATTGTCAAAATTTAAAATGAAAAAAATATCGTTACATGTTCTATTTTTTATATATACGAAGTTTAAATGATAATCGATATCATTTATCATTTATAGCATCTTAATTCTTTCGGTTGTCTACATCTGTGTATGCATTTGCCTTATCCTTGCCTTTACCTTTGACTTATATACAATATTTGTTACATAATATTAAATCAAAATTACTTATCACTACACATTTCCACTGAAGTGCAATCTGTTAAATATTTTGGTGTCATTTTAAATTGCAATGCCAGAATCCAATCTGTGTACGATAATAATTAGACATCTATATGATGAAATAGTTTTGTTGATTAAAGCATTGTAATCTTTCGTAAAATAGTAGTAAAGATATAGTAAAATTTTCGTAAAACCATCATAAACTTGTTAGAAAACATTCGTAATGATATTGTGCACTTCTTTTATTGTTTATCAAACATTTAATATTAATAAAACTTTAAAATTCAATTTACATTAATGTTCGCAGCAGCAGTTGAAACAAAAAAGTAGCCAGCATTGCAGTTCTCACTCGATCTTTGTAATCATGTTCGATGAGGCAGGGATCCCGCTATGTAGGTCCTTATGTACAATAATATGGAAATTTGAATTGAACTTGCCTTTGAAAGAGTGATAAGTTCTAACCAGCAGTGAGAACATCAATAAATAGCACCAACATTGACATCAGCGACAATAGTCTTAATTTCTTACTACTTGCAATATAAAAAGTAACGAAAGAGGAGCTCGTTATCTCCCGACATAAGCTGTAGGTTATTGAATTCTTCATTACTCTTCATTACTCTTATTAGGTATAGAGGTCCTTAAATATTGTTATTAATTGTGAGACTTCTGAACTTGAAATTAAATATACATGTCAATATCCTAGCCTCATAATGTACATAGTATCTATTCCGATTGATTGAAGCTTTTTTGTCTTTGAAAGGATCAGGTATTGTGGATCCCATCTACAGCAAATCAATTTTCTTTTCTTCCTGTTGATGCACATCTCATCTGCCTAAGGGCTGGCATATGTGTGCATGCATTTTTTTGTCTTATATCTAAATTATAGTATAGATGCAAGTTCTTCAGTTATTGCGTTCAATCAATTAAACTGTCTTATGCAATATCTGCATTTCAATAATAACAATAACATTTTGCATCACACTCTAAATTTAAAATTTACAATAATCTCTTTGCTGAATTTGAATAAATAAAAATAATCACAACAAAATGAAATGGTTAATAAGATTTAGTTAAATCAGAAAAAAAAAAAAAATAAGAAGTTCTAGGTCCAAAATTTGCAAATTTATAAATAAATTAAAAACAGATTACAAAAATGTAAAATAAATTAAACACAATCATCATTAAATATTAAATAAAGTCCAGAAATCATTGCAACATTTACTACTTCGAATATAGCTAAAACAAGATCTATTTCCTGTAATGCAATACCAGTGTTTGAAATATTGGTAATAAAAACATATAATATCAGTGTGTAAATTACAGTAACAAAAAAAGAAAAAAAAAACAGTTAAAAAGCGAATAAAATATAAATAGTGAAACCAATGAAACCAGAAAAGCCAACGTATTGTAGAACACCCTAAACAAGATCTATTTCCTGTAATGCAACACCACTGATTGGAAAAAAAAAAAAAAACATATCCACATTTTTTTTTTCTGATTAAAAATAACTGCCTTCGAAACGAATATAATTTTGGAAACCATTAAAATAAAATTATCTCTTGTAGAACAAGCAAAGAAAAATCTGTTTCTGGTGATAAAAAGATTTACAAATAATAGTATAAAAACAATAAAATCACAAATTTGAATTATAAACAAAATTTTGATAAAAGAAAAAAACAAATGTTACAAAAACTTATTTTTTGACACGAATGTATTAAAGTTTCATGAGCTCAGATCGGAACAATTTAAATAAATAAATTAAGTGAATAATTATTAACATTTTACATATAGCATTTTTATTAAAATTAATGGTCGAAAATTGAGGAAATTAATTAAATATGGTTAATTGGATGGTTGGCTTCCGTGGCTGATTCTTATAGTCCCCTACGAGCCATAATTAGCACTAGAGTGCCATTTTGAAACCACTTCCTCACCGGACGCAATCAATATTAATAAATTCAACCAGTGGATTTTAGGTATTTTAGTAGATCACCCGGATATGTGACTGAACAGTACGAGAGCTTGTCGATGATGTATTTGCCAAGAAAATTATTTCTAGTCTTTGCCATGGCTGGGCATTGGCATAGAAAGTGAGTGAGTGACTCCTCTTCCTCTATGTTTTCGCAGCTTCTACAATGCCTTCTGTATGGAAAACCCAATCTCTCCGCGTGAATCCCTACACATCAGAGACCAGTAAAAACAGGTGTGAGCCTTGCGCTATCCGACCGTCTTCTTTGGCCTATTTTCCTTCTTATTAGTCCAGGTAGCACGTGCCACTCTGCAAGATTCAAGATGTTTCCAACGTCTCTGTGCCTGCTTGTTCCGCTAACGATATATCAATGGAAGAACCAAAGCGAGCTTCATCAGCTAATATTTCTATGGCCGGCAACCCATAAGAGTGTGATATCAGCACGATGATTTAATTCGCTTATCGCCGACCTGAATTACCTAACGAGCTTAGACTTAACAGTAGTAAATTGCAGTGTTTTGAGTTCCACCTTATGGCCCTCTGGTACGTTATTTCGTACCAGGCGGCATGCCTCTCTAATGGCTGATGGACCTCTACCTGAAAGACTGTGTGTGGCCTCATCAGGTAGCCGGAATAAGTGGTCGAAGTTTATTGCACCACATTGGCAATTGATTTCATCTTATTAAAATTTCAAATGATTTTGTATCAGATAAACATTTCATTGAAGATGAATCCGAGTGTGAACAGATGCTGCCGCAACTAGGGAATTCATTGAAATATACGAGAAGGTTTTGAATTTTTTGGGAATCAACTAAACAACTTATATCCACATAAACTCTCAAATTTAAGAAATTACAATGTCGTTTTCGAGAATGACCCAAACATTGCACCTCGTAAGTGAAACAAAATAAACTGTCACTTCAATTTAAACAAACAATTGAAAATACCAAAACCAGTGAAAGAAATGAATTTATTTATTTAGTGCCTGGTCAGAAGTTTCACTTGGTTATTGGATTTCACGTGCGATCAACTGCTCCAAGGGCGTAATCGGAAGGGTTTCTTGCATCGCATTGTGACAGGGGACTAAAAGTGCATAAGCCTGGTGATGCATCAACTTCAACGACCAAACCAAATGTACATCTGGTGGGATCAACTCGAAGTGATCTAGTAAGAGCTGATGCAGCCTAACAGAACCATCACTGGCGATTGTTACAAACAACAATTGATGCAAATGAGGCAAGCATTGAAGCTCAAATGTATGCTGCCTCAAAGATGGGAAAAAGTCGTAGCTAAAAGTGAACTGTATTATGAATAAAATGTAGTGTATCACTTCTTCGGGATTTGTACGATTTCAGAAATGCATTACTGAAATATTACAAATATTAAATACCTTTCATTAATAAGCTAAAATGTTATGAATTTGTTGAAACAAAAAACAAAACACATATGTATTTCGTGTTAGTTGAGAATAAAAATAACTTATTGAATGGTACTTTAAAGATAAAAAGAGAAACATCTGATAAAAGCAAAGGAAGATTTGCAAGAACATAAATAACATGTCAATGGCAAGCCATTCAGATCCAATGAGATCAAAAATTCAATTACTAACGAATTCGTTCGGAATATTAAATAGGCATTCCTCAAATTGATATAAAATGTCAAAATCATTTTAATTAAAAAGAGTTATTTGACAAAGATGATTTGATTGATTTCAAAATATGTCCCTATGCTTTATATGGAGAATTTTTACACCAAGTTCTCGTTCCATTTACAGTTGTCAGGTATTTTAAATCAAAAATTTATCAGCAAATATAAAAAATGTGCGCTCTGCACAAAATATTGTATATTGAACATTTTGTATTCACCAAATCTTCAAGAAGTTAACCGGCATATTTTTAAGCATTTCAGCAACAAATTTTTCTAAAACCAGTAAGAAGGGTATTATCGGCTAGGCCAAAGATGTAATACTCTTCACGCAGCCCCTAAAAAACTTTTTGTGAATGGGAGCTACACTATCCAGCAACCCCGGGATTTTTGAAATTTACATGGTTGATGAATATGAATAATAATAGTGACCAAATTTTAGTTCAATAAGTCAAAAACTAAATAACTTTTTTTAATAAGAACATTCATTTAAATGGGGGTTTGTATGGAATGTATTCCTACTGGTAGCCGTAGGATCATGAATTTTACATTGCTGGTTGATGAGACTCATCATGTTCAAACTTCAGTTCTATCCAACCGTAAATAAAAAAGTTTTTCTAATAAGAACATTATTTTGACCTTGGGGTATGTATGGGGGCTACCCCTCCCTGTGATCCGGTTCGGCTCGTTCCGACAAATGTCTTAGGCATGATAAAAAGAAACATATACAAGAATTTAGCTCTCTAGCTCGAAAACAGAGGCATTAGTTTGCATATATACAGACAGACGGACAGACGGACAGACAGACAGACAGACAGACGGACAGACAGACGGACATTACTATATCAACTCGTCTCATCAAGCTGATCACAAATATATATTATTTATGTGGTCTGCGTTGTCTCCTTCTGTGTGTTACAAACTTCATGACAAACTTAGAATGAAGAGTAGAAAAATGGCGGCATGTCAAACGGAACCTAGGGCGGTATCCAACCTAGGTCCGCCTCTGCATATTTTTCTTGGCACTTGCGTCTATAGAATACTCTATAATATTATTGTTATTGTTAAATGTTGTTCCTTTGCAAAGATATGCATATGCATTAAAAAAAAGGTTGAAAAAAAAAGAGGTCAAGTGCAAGTAGGACCCGCATCCGAAGTGTTCAGATATCATCGTGCACGATTTAGCACAAATTTTTAACCAACCCCGTTATTTTAATATATTTCTTCGTAACTGTATAATTTTTATTAAGAAAAATGTCTTTTGTTTTATCCCATGCGGCAGTAAAACATAATCTAAAGTGAAGATGTTGATGAAGTTATGATTAAACTGTTGTGCTGAAACCAAGTTGGTGCTGAAATGGCTGAGAAGAGAAAAGGTGAACGTGTAGTTCTTGATTTAGTTGATGGCTTGAAAGGACACAATATCACTATGGATAATTTTGTTTTTGTCATATGATCTTCAGTCGAAGGGCATAACAATGATTGGTACAATGAGAAAAAACAAAAAAAATAAAGCATACAACCAAAGTTTCTTGAATGTAAAAAAATTCCATTGCACCAGTCAACATTTGCATTTGCTGAAAACACGTCACTTGTTTCATACATTGGAAGAAAGGACAAGTGCACCGTATTGCAAGGTACAATGCAGGGCCTAATCAAAGTTGGATCGGGTGAAAAAGGCACCCCAACAAAACAAAAGGTTAGTTAAAATGTTTCACTTCATGTTCAATTTGAATCAATCATTATTTTATCCACTGGTGGTTTTGACAAGGTTGATAAGATGTTATCTTGTTATAGCTGCAAGAGGAAAACAAATAAATGAACTATGGCTCAAACATAATCGATACAACTGCTCTGAATGTGTTGACAAATATTTGCGAATAGATCTTGTGTGCCTCATTCAGTGTCATCTTCGTCATTGCTCTCTCCAATGCATACACCACCAGAGAACATTCAGGTTCAATTTCTTCTGGTTCGAAAAATATTCCAGGGATTGAGGAAACTTCAACATTTTGATCTTCAAGATCAGGTCTCTCCTAAGAGATCCCGAAGTGATGCTCTGCAAATGAAAAGTATAGCAATGTGCCACATTTTCATTGAAGAAAAAGTTGCCAATATACACAATACACACGCAACAATATGTTGTTTTTGCATGAAAGGAGTCTGCCGCAAAACTCACAATAGACATTGTAATTTATTTATTTTGAATTAATAAAGCAACATGCTTCATGAATTGTGTGCGCAAATCATACGAACTTTGCTTTGAATTATATTGAAATGCCATATGTATGAAATGCCACACATGAGGAACAAAAACATATGTCGAATTGAGGGGAAGATGAAAATTGAATATATTTGTAAAACAAACAAAAGGGCCACAATTTTATTAGATCCGTCAATACAGGTTCAGTTAACTGAATAATGTCATTTATTTTCATGTTACTGAATATATTGTCTATTTGCCTGTAACCCGTTTTGGCTGTACAGTAATAAAGTATTGCATACTTATTGGGATATTATATAAAAAAAACCCGTGAATGGGGACCATGTTCAATTACTATTGCATTAACTTTATTTGATTTTTTATTTTTTGTTGTTATAGCAACAATATGGTATGGTTTAAAAGACACAATCTGTGGAAATTTGAACTATCTACCTATTACGGCTTATGAGATAACAGACAGACAGATGGACAGCGGAGCTTAAACTAAAGGATTTCTAAAAATGATGACATTTTGAGCGGGTAATTTGAAAACCAAGTCTTACATTTGCAAAGTAAAGATTGATTTATTCAAACATAAAAATGATCTAAACTGTTTGACGTACAAGTGCCATTTGTTTTGTTTGCAGGCACTTGAAATTTATCACGCCGTTCAAAGTCAGATGTTTTGGCAGAAACCATCGATGCTGTGTGTGAACTGATATTAAAAGAACATCTCTATCATGAAATTAAGTCACTCTTAGTCATAAAGTTCCACCAGTGTATAATCAACAATAATTGTACGTATATTTTGTCTTCAAAAAGATATGCATACCGCATAATTGCTTCAACATCGCTAGGGAGGCTGCAATAATTTGGAGCAAAGAAATTTTGAAGAAATACAGATGCAGTGCTTCAAAAGATGTTTATAATATCATGACTGGTAATGAAAGTGAACAGCAATTGAATGTTTGGGTCTTCGAAAATGAGTCAAATCAAACAAAAGTTGTTCATGTTCAGTACTTTGAAGCAAATTGTTTCTTGTTTCTTCGTAGAAACCGGACAATGTCATCAACGTACGAAGGTCAACTCTGAATGCCATTTATTTGGCACAAGTGTGCAATGATTTAAGGATGATGAATTGCCTAAAAGTAATAATTCTTCACTTCGATAATTCGAGCACTCACCCAAGAGATTTTTTTGAGCACCCATAATTTCGAATTGATGAGTAATCAACCGTTTAGTACTGATTTCCCATCCAATAACTTCATTTTGTTCTCGTTCATTGAAAACAAATTTTGAAGACAACATTTTTCGATGCTTGAAAAATCACTTGATTATGTTTTGGGGATTTTTGTACATAATTTCGAGAGATAAATGTGTTTCAAAAATTGTTTCAAGTGAATGCAAAAGTGTATTAATCTTCGTCTAGAATATTTTGAAAGAAAGAAAGAGAGAATGAAATAGTTTCCTTCGAAAAATGTTTGATTATGTTCTCTATTCCCGAAATGAAAAAAAAAAATATTAATAATAAAAGAAATTTCCAACATAATATTCCAACATATGAAAACGTTCATATTGTTGAAGAATTCAACTGACAATGAAGCAGATCTTTTGAAATCAATATAAATATAGAATATACGTATAAGTATGGAATGATTCCTACCTTATAATACAGTAAATCCAATCTTGACGATACTCAGTTCAGCCTTAAAAGTGCGTTTAAGATACACGTTTTCCATATCAAATCTGAAAATTGAAATTATGAAGTAATTTTTATTTTATTTTTATTTTCATAATAATGATTTGTTCTTAGTTTAAGATAGTTTTTATACATGAAAATGTTCAAACTTTGATTATATAAAAAAAAATAT
Organism: Amiota albilabris; assembly: GCA_037040105.1. Lineage (NCBI taxonomy): Eukaryota > Metazoa > Arthropoda > Insecta > Diptera > Drosophilidae > Amiota > Amiota albilabris. The sequence goes on from JBANCV010001580.1 coordinate 8,313, forward strand.
TTGTATTGGTTGTGCGACAAGTTAGTGAAGTTTGAGATTTGGGAATTCTATGCAGAGAAACTTAGATTTTCATATGGAAAAATAAAATTGAAATTGTTTCGGAACAATTATGTCTTGTAATGGAAAATATGGTGAGTCTGTTAGGAAAAGTGAACAACTTGAAACATATGGTTATGCGCAGCACTGACAAGAATTTTCCAAACACTTCTCCTCTTCTGCAACTTGAATAATTTCATAAAAATATAAATAAATATCTCACAATTCGTCAATAACATAGGCCCCCTATTAGGATCCTCAGCAGAATCCACAAATGATCTGACAAAACGTCTTTCTTTGTCTGATGTAAGAACATTGCCTAGTTTCTTATGAAGCAACACTCATCAAACCAGACAAGACAGAAGAAGGCCCAAAGTCATACAACACTACTTCAGGTGTATCTCTGGTGTCAGTTCTCGATCCAATCCTATGGAACTTAATGTACGACGGTGTCTTCAGTAACATGATAATTGGCTATGCGGATAATATAGGGGTTGTAGCAGAAAATGCAACTCCTCTGCTATAAGCATTAAAAGCTGGCTAAGACAGACTGGCCTAGACCTATCAGACCAAAAAACGGATATGGTTCTCATCAGCAACAGGAAGAAAATTGAAACCCTTAGTATTCGAGTCGGCACGCAAGACATAGCTTCTGCACCCTTCATCAAGTATGAGGGGCTTCAGATGGATTGCCAACTGAACTTTAGAGATCACAAAATGTTCTCAATCGAGAAATCATCCAAGACCTGCGCAGCCTTTGCAAGACTTATGCCAAATATTGGAGGTCCTTGACAACCTGTGTGAGAGTTGCTTGCGGCAGGAAATTACACCAGCTGACTCCTGGAAGCAGCGTTGGCAAAACTCAATGAAGAGGCGTTGGACGTTCGAGCTAATTCACAATATAATTGTTGGGCATTTAGGAAGCATGGTACGCTGAATTATGATCTAACACAATTCCTCACAGGGCATGGATATTTCAGGGAGTACCTGTTCTCATGGACTGTTCTCATAGACTGTTCTCATGAACTGTTCCCGGTTTGTTCACCACAGAATGTTGATCACAGCAAAGGTGGGTGGGTGGTTGTAAACACCAAATGGCGCGATTAACTACATGGAACACAGCGTGCGGGTTAAACATTGCACTAATGCAGCAACTCCACAGAGATGAAGAATTGATTAGAAGTGTGGTCTAATCTGTTCTCCCTGGGAAAGGAATACCTTCATTGGTGGTCCCGCCAAGGTTAATAAATGAGCTATTATAGTTCGGGGTTGGTTTTAGTATGTAGGCACCACAAGATGGTACTTTTCCGGTGAATCATGCATTCTAGTAGGTTGATCTGCTGGGATCTTTAGACCACACTTCACGTAGTTTTAAAAAAGCACAAAAAACTGAAGTATAGTTTCTTTGTTGATATCAGGCATGTTATGTTTTGAAGAGAACAATTTTTTGTTATGTTTTGCGCTTGGTGTATGTTGGAATAAAACATGTTTTCTTGCCTTAAAAAAGTTCTGTCTTATTTTTATTTTGATAAAAATTATGATTTAAATTCATAGAAAAGAATTTTTGCAGTTCTTCCATACTTTTGCATATTACTTTGTGTAACATAAAAGTGAGTCTTAAATGTTAATTGATATATTGTGATGATGATTATGATGATGATGATGATGATGATGATGACGATGATGATGATTATGATATATGAAATCAATGAATATTTTATTAGTCTATCTTACTCACATGTAGTAGGTGACTTCCATTTATTGTAGTATATAATAAAATGTTTATGTAAATGATGAACATTGTTCACTTGCAGAAAATATTATAATCTCAAGATTGCATGACTTACATATATAAAATTAATTTCCAATATTCTGAGGACTACATGCAATAATAAAGATATTATACTATAGTATAGCATATTGGTTAGTATTTAGTGTTGTAGAATGTCAATTGTAATAACACATTTACTAAATTTATTACAATAATATTGTTGTAGTACTAAGTAGTATATACATTTTATTGCATACTTTCCTATTACTTTGCTCCTTCTATTCAAACATTGTTGTCCTTGGAAGCAGATTACAGTATCAAATTTGCATCACTTGGTTGGTAGTACACACATTTATATTTGCTTAAATGTATTCGTACTTATATTTGTTGCTTAATTTTCTTAACAAACTTACAATCTGAGTAACTAAGAAACTAACTAACCAACTCAATATGACTTCTTTCTCTGACTTGTACATGGAATGTCTTGCATATACATTTTCTTGAAAATTTGCTAGTGGCAAACTACTTTACTTTATAGTATGTACTACGTGTGATTGTGATTTAACAAATATGCAAATGTTCTTATTTGTTTTGCATTTAGTACAATAATTCATGTACATATCTATACATATATACATATGTACGTACACTCATTGACAAAATAAAAAGTACATCTTTATGATATATGAATTAAATGCTTTCACATGATATTGAAAATGATGATGAATAAATTTATAAATTTTTTATAAAAATATCCTTGCCACTTTAATCAATTGTTTGATTAAAAATTGCTTTTACTTTATCAGTATAATACTAGCGCAACCCGATTCTGGCTTGCAACTATATTTCCTTGAATTTGTGTGAAACAAAACAATTGTAGAATTATCATGAATAAGAGAAAACAAATAGAGAAGTTTGGCAATCATATATAATGTCTCTAAGCTTTACTAACTCATAAGCGTGTATGATATATATAAGATTCTCATCATTGTACACTATTTGATGCCAATATTTGAAGGTAGTTCCCGCTGATCAATGTTTAATCTATATACATATATATGTGTATGTATAAAAAAAAAAAAATTGACTATTCAAATTGTCCACCAAATTTCATATGTGTTTTTTTGTTTATAAATTTCAATAACATGACTGCAAATTCAATAAATATTTTTATTATTGAATCAATTTTTTTGTATACAAAAAAACTTTCCTGAAAAATGTCTTTAAATGAAAGTGCAAACTGTATGTAAATCCATTGCGTGACTAAGAAATTTTGAGAATCTAAACGGACAATTAAGTCTTTTTGTTTTATGTGACTACCTGTTTTTACGACTCTATATCACGATGCATTGAAACATTAGATTGAATAACATCAATCGGCAACCCCTTGGATAAATCCGCAGGTACCAATTCGAGTCATACTAGACCTGTTTGGTGAAGAGTCGAGGACCATGTTACACCTCTTTTGCTGTTGGGACACAGCATTTGGTTGAATACCGCAACTACGCGCCGAGCTAGCAAGCCAACTCAACGTTTAAACTACTATGTATCAAACAACGGGAGGAAGTGTATCAACATTTCATTCAATCATATCAACATTTCAGCCTCACAGTATTCATCCACAAAATCATCAGTACAACAGGTTTATCAACAGTATTCTCCACCAAAAGACTTCATATTTCAACAAGTAGCTTCTATGTTAAACACGCAACGCTGTGAATAAGATTTCCGCTCCAAGCATTCATAATCCCTCTAATGCAACTTAAGAATTATCCACAGGTTTACACTTTATATTTAATTCAGGCTCCTCATTACTATATCCTCATGGGCTATCTAATCACCCGTGGTACCGGAATATAGACTCTGGTCCATCCTCGTACCCGTAGGTACTTCCAAATTCGATGTAACAGATACATCATGAGTTGGTGGCCCTCACCAAATTCGAACCCCAAAAGCAAATCGTGAGGTTCATGGAATGGCTGCCCATCTATCTACCCTCCAGTAGTCATTAGAAGAATAATAGGTAAACATATTCTACCGTCTTTTATTACCGGAGGGGGAAATCTAAACGGACAGGAATTTCGATTTTGATTTATAGTACTAATTGATGATGATATATATTTATATCCTGACTGACTCATTGGCTCGAAGGATAGTGCGCCGAGTTTACATACTTGAATGGCTGATTCAGTTCCCGTTCAAGTCTGGTCTAACAAACTTCCCTATCCTTACTAACACTTTCCCTGAGCTTGAAGACCTCTGTTGTTATTGATCATAATCCCACCAGGTTTTAATTTAAAATTATAATCCTAGTTTTATTAAATAAAAAAATAAATAAATATATTTATATCCATGTTTTTTTTTTTTTATTTTTGTTATGCGAACAAAGAAGTAAAAATCTTCCAAAAGATCAGATGTGTGTGTAAAAGAAACGATGAGCAACAATCTCCTACTCCTCATCGCTAAATTCGTGAACACAACTAATGATTTATTTACCGAATCATTACTGAAGACCAAAAATAGTGTGTGCTTTCATCGCAAGAAATGTCTTAGCTCTAGTTAATAAGCGACAAAACAAGATATTCATTTGTGCAAAGCTATGTTGTACATATGGTTGAACTGGGAAGGGATTTTCAATTAAGAATTGCTTTAACTGAACCAAACGATTAACGCGAAACTCTATATTCAATAGATCAAATGGGTAAGAGAAAAATACTCTTTGGAAGCATGGAGTTTTTTTTGTTGCACGCCAATGACAGATCATTAATCGGTAATGGGATCATGAAAATGCTGCCACACTTACCGCTTTGTCTCGATTTGGCAGCAACTGATTTCCAGCTCTTTCAATATCTTTCAAATGCTTTTAATGAAGTGGCGTTCAATGCCGATGCGGGAGCAGAGACTATGAATTGAATAGATTAGACAATTCGCTCACAAAATCATGATTTCTAATATTATAATAAATGCTTAGTGTCGAAGGCCTTGCAGCTACAGGGTGATCTAATGCTTATAAATAATTGTAGTATTATTATTTTTCTTGGAAAGTCTTGTAAAGAGATTTAAAAAAAAAAAAAAAAAAAAAAAAAAAAAATGGGGGAACTTAGTTTTCAATCTAATGTAAGTATAGGCCAGCAAAAAAATTATCTAGATCCATGGTTAATGGTTTAATAAAATTATTTGCCTATACACATTGAACATATTGATTAATTGACCCCACAACCACATCTTAATAGTGTTAATAGTAAAAAATAGTTAAGGAATTACTATGAGTAAATTATTTACAAGTTTTGTAAAATTCTTGCAATTATTTTTTTGCCAATGAGTGTTGATAAATATATGTTTGTATAAAATTTACATTTAATTTTATGTGATTTTATTTTTCTTTGGCTTGGTTGGTTTTTAAGTTGAAAAATGTATTTACTTAAATTGTACATGATGCAGTAAAATGCTTAGGCAACTCTGTTCGATGGGAGTACAGAGAATAACCACATAATATTTACTTTAAAATATCAAAACAAAAAAAAAAAAAAAAAAAAAGGGGTAAATATAAAATAAATGAAAGAACTAAGAATAACAACGAGGAACTAAAAGAAGAGAATGAAGTGAACAGTTTCAACCCTTATTCATGTAATTTTCTAACTTAAACATAAATTGTGTATGAGTGTGTTTGTGTTTTTTTTTTTTTTTTTTTTTTTTTTTTTTTTTTTTTTTTCTTCTTATATTGAAAAGACAAAAAAAAAACAAGACCAAAAACAAAGACAGAAACAAACCCCAAAACAAAA
>JBANCV010001582.1:0-13888 GCA_037040105.1 Amiota albilabris
AAAGACTTGATAAGAACACTAAAGCGAACGATTTTTATCACACGACCTTTCACAACAAGAGTTGGTTTGAGAATGAGTTTACTAATATAAAAGTATTTAATATTTAGTTTGTTTGTATTTTTATACTCTCAGGTTGTGAGAAGTTGAAGTTGTTAATGCAAAGAAGGAGACATCGTACACCACATATAGTATATATTCTTGATCATTTAGGGTCTTCACTCAAACGTGTATTGAACACTCCTTAAACTAACTCCATACAAAAAAAGCTTTAAGCAATTGCTTAAAAATAATCTATGATTGAGTATGTTAAATCAAGTGGTATACTGCTTAAGTTGGCAAATCTGCCGAATAATATGGTTAATGTAAACAAAGAAATGTCAGTGGTGGGGTAAGAGGTATTACGAAAAAAGCTGATTCACTCTTAATAGACTATTAGAACCATCGAAATGCAAAAGGTCGAAGAGACCCTAATTAAGTTCTTGAAATCAACAAAACTTTATCAACTAAATATATGTATATAAGTTATTCAGATTTATGTTTTAACAAAAAAGAAAACTACAAAATAAAAATTACTTTACAAATTAAAAAATAAATGTTTGCCAATCATTATTTACTAGAATTAGAAATTTTGTTTCTTATGAACTTATATGCTTCCTTTAAAAAGATTGTCTATCTGTAATTGTTACAATGTTTTATATAGTTCACGTGTATTTTTTTTTTTTTTTTGTAAATTATTTTATTGCATTATTGCAGAAAAATTCTTGAATATATAATTTCTTAAAGTTTCTTAAATCAAAAAAGTCTTACTTTTAAGTTAAACGACTTGTTTAAGCGTTCAACATTAATTCTAATCTTAATTAAAATTAAGTTTTCTTATATTCCTTTCCATGCGTCTTTTAATAATTCATTTGGTTCCTTTGTTTTTGTGGTTTTTCAAATTAATATTATTTATAAATTTATCCGCACAGCCGCCCAGTACCAAATGCGCCACCAAAGCTACCCGATCGCCCTTCCTATTATGGCAATACTTCCAATGGACGCCCTTTTTAAGCAACTACTTACTCTAACCAAAACAACGACAATAACAGTAATAATATTAAAGAAAATCGAGTTCGCTATAGAGAATGGGATGGAATCGAATGGATTGCATTGCAGGGGATGACATGGAATGCAATATAAAATCATAGAAAATTTGTGAAACATTGTGGTATTGATGTTGTAAATTTGCGAGGAGAGCAGAGGATGATGGAGTAGCTGGTAACATACACATGATGATAAATTGGTACTGCCAGTCAGTTAGTTAGTCAGTTAATCAGTAGGTCACTGGATCGGATCAGTGAGTCACATGGATGATGTCCCATTCATGCTACAAAAAATAAGAGAAGAAAACCAATTGTATTTTTCATCATAATGACTTTTCACCATTCTGTATGAAGTATGTGTAATGTGTGTGAGTGTGTGTTTGTTTGTGTGCATGGGAGTGTGTTTGCGTGTGAGAATATTTGTGTGTGTGGATGCCTATTAATTGACTACAGATAAATATAGCCAAACACCACTACCACCACAATCACTACACAAACAACCAAGATATCAAACCGTACCCAACCAGATCAGATTAGACCGACAAAATTCCAACATTCACCTATTAAAACACTCAACAACACTCTTGACAACAAGAACAACAAAATTACAAACAACAACAATAGTAAGCTAAAGACTTCGTAATTTATTATTTAAGATTTAATCATTTTATAATTCATTAATTTTATTATTTTTCTCAATTTAACTTTGAAAATAGTGACAAAAAAAAAAAAAAATATTGGATACAATTTAAAAATACAATAAAATTATTAAAAACTAAAATTAAATTAAAATTAAAATTTTTTTTTTTCTTTTATTCTTTAATATTATTTTTATTTTAAAAATTGTAAATTGTTTTTCTATGTGAGTGTGAATTAGTTTTTTGTTTTTGTAAATATTTATTGTGTAATTAATTTAAAACAGAATATGTAAATTTATTTATATGAAATTCCATATAATATTCCTTCTCAAATCAATTTGAAGAATAGGAATAAAAATAAATTAATTAAATAAATGAACCAACACATTTAATAATACATATATATACAATATTATAATAAAAAATAATACAAAAAATATAAGAAAAAAAAAAACTGCTGTTTCATTTTTGGGGTAATTCTTAAATTTTAATCCACCCAATTTTCAAATAAATTAGTAAATATTATAAAAATTAGTGGCTTAAATTCACGCCTTTTTAAAAACTGTGCACTGAAATGGACCCCGACCATGAAAACTTTCTTTTTCACAGAAAGATTCGTCGGCTATCGAAAGGCATCATGCTGGAAAGAGTATATACCACCTATTATGGTTGAGCCATGTTTCAAGAAGTCAATAGATCACATCTACACCAGACCACAAAAAAGTATCCATAAGCTTGTTTTAATGAATATTATATTAAAAAATGAATCGAATTTATGACGAGAGAGCAAAGATAAGGAAGCTTCTCGCTTTTCTTTCTATTTGTCATTAATGCTCATGTGGAACCCACTTATCCAAGTTTTTCAACTAACGGATTTGGGCCAGGTGAATAAGTACTGCTTTTTTTGTAAACACCAAACTTAGTGACACTGGGCATTTTGAGATGGTTTAGCCCCAACATTGGCATTTAGTTCGTCGTTATCGATATATGATTGTGGGCGACCGCGTGGCATATTTGTGTTTTCATAATTTGCTAAACGAAATTTGGCAAACCAATTTGTTTTTGTTTGCTGCTGTGTAGTTACACAAGAGCCAAATACAATGTTGATATTTCGCGCTTTCTGCGATGCTGTGGTTCCAAGTAAGAATTCATAATTCATGCGAATCTCCGACAAAACCAGAAAGAAGGGTATCTTCCACTATGTCGAAAAACTTTTTTTGAATGGTAACTATACGATGCTGTAATCCTAGGATCTGTAAATTTACATGGTTGATGAATATGAATCAGAGATTTATTGTGTCCAAATTTCAAGATGGTAGCATTAAAAAATTAACAGTCCTTACGAAATTCGAAAACGACTCTTTCATTGAAAATGCCCTTAACTTATGTCTGCTTTAACTATTTCATTCTTTCATTTAATTTTGCACAACCACGTGAAATTTCGTGGATTCAATTTACCCAATATTTCTTGGTCCTCTTTCGGATCTTCAAACTACCTTGTTCCGTCGGGACAATCACTTACTGAGGACCATTTCCATCCTTCCTTAGAAATTTCACTTAATCTTTCGAACTATACTTCTGTTACATCTTCATCTCCTCCTTTGCGTATTCTTTGTTTACATAAAGCTTATTTTGTGTTACTTAATAATTTTTCTTACTCAGATGGATTGGTCCTTCTTATATAAGTGTAATGATATCTTAGCGGTCACTAAATTTTTCTATGATACTTTATACAATGTCCTTATTCAATGTATTTCTCTTAGGAATGCACTGAAGTTGTCATATAAACCAGCTTGGTTTACTCGGTAGCTCTCCTATTTAAAAACATAAAGTCTAGATTATATAAAAAATTTTAAAGATTCTTTTGAAAGATTCTGTGTGGCACGCTCCAAATTTCTCTCCCTCAATTGCTGTTGTTATAGAAACTATCTTACTGGTGTAGGTTACAATTTTCAAGAAACTCTACAAAATTTTATAATTTGCTAAACGCAAATCTGCATTATATCCTTCATCGTTTTTTAAGATGATTCGTATTCTGATGATAACTGAAGAATATCGAACTGCGAGTTCCATGTGCAAACCGTTACAGAAACTTTTCAATTTATCGATCCAAGAAGCTTTATTTCCAAGGAATCTTTCATTATCCCACTCCATAAAAAGGTAATAAATCGGATATCTCAAATTATAGGGGCATATCTAAATTGTCAGCTATTCCGAAATTGTTCGAGAAGGTCATCATATCGAATATACAACATTTCTGTAAGGCCGTTATTTCTCCATCTCAGCATGGTTTTGTGAAGAGTAGGTCCGCACCCACTAATCTCCTTGAATTTACTTCGCTTGTTCATCAGGGTTTCATTAATATGCGACTGAATCAAAGCATTTGATTCAGTTAAACCTTCTTTTATGTCACCGCAATATATCAAGAACGAATTGAGTCTGTTCAAAAGCAATTCCTTTTGTTTGGCCTTCGTAATTTTAATTGGAATCCTTATTCCCGTTTGCCATCCTATTCTGATAGGGTTCTTCTTCTCAGTTTTCCGTCTTTGTTGCAAAGAAAAATAGCTCTAAGGATTACATTTCTCCATAAACTTATAATTGGTGCCATTGATTCTCCTCTCGCTCTTAAACCAGCTAACTTTTTGTATTTCCAGTCGTTCTACTAGCAACTTCGTTCCTTTTGCTTTAAATATATGCACAACTAATTTTGCACTTTATGACTCTTTTCGTGTTTTATGTTCTTTCTTCTTAATACTATCATTCACTCCTGATACTACTTTTTTTGTCTGTGATCATAACTGGCTGTGCGTAGGAGCACAGCTCGCTAATAAAAGATGCAAACCTTCTAGTGACTGCATAAGTACAACAAAAAAATTGTTCACAATTGGTCCAGCCGTTCTCGAGTGATGTGTTTGCATACTTTTTCAAAGATTCATTAATATATATATAGATTTATGTACTCTATTCGTCATTATTTTTTTTACGTATATTGTTTGACAGTATTTTGTCATTAAATAAATAAATTCTTCTCTCTTCATCCCTGGCACATGATGCTTGCTCATACACCTTAGCCTATATCTGCTTTGACTATTTAATTTTTCTCTCTTTCCCCCGTTGCACATCATCTGAGGCACACGATACTTTCTCATACACATACCCACACATACACCTTAACTTATATCTGCTTTGCCTACTTCATACTTTCATTCTTCCCTCTCTTCGACTTCCCCGCCACCTCTACGTAACAGACTTTCGTAACGCAATTTTTCAAAACAGCAGGCCTATCAAGAATTATAGGGATTTTATCTGATCCAAGATGGAGGATTTTAGCTACTTGATAAGAATATAAAAGTAATGATTTCTGAATGAACGGAATAATTTTGTCAATTGCCTGATTCGGGGATATATATAAGGCCACCACTACCACTGGTTGTCCATGCCCTGTCCAACATTGACAATGGCATACTTCGCTTAGTACATACTTTACAAGTACACCAAATGACAGTGGATGATCACCACGAAACGTTCGGCTACAATCAACTTATTAGAATTTACTTCGTTGGTCAATTGAAGTTTTTCTCAAAAATATCAAATGGATGCCGTATACTCTGTTTTTTGATAGTGTCTGTCACTTCTTACTCCTCAAGAAATTGAATACCTTTGGTTTTCCCCCTAATTTAATTAGCTGGATTACATCATATCTCACTTCCAGAATCCAAAGAATTTTCCTTGAAAACAGCATCATCTAAAACTATTCGTGTAACTTCTGGTGTTCCTCAGGGCAGCCACCTTGGTGTGTTATTGTTCAATATTTTCACTAATGAACCGTTAAACATTCTAGCGTCTTGATACGAGGGGTGATATTTATATATCGGGAATAGCAAATAATAACAAACATTTTTAAATGAAAACGGCTTTATTGTTTTTCATCCGTTCATGTCATAGCAGTTTTTTCCCTTGAGACGACTTTTGATTTTCGGTAACAAGAAGAAGTCATTGCGTACCAAATCAGAACTGCACGGAAGATGAGTCATTAATTTGATGTTTTGAGTGCCCAAAAATTCAGTTTGACGTGATGTGTGAGAGCTCGCATTATTATGATGAAGAACGATTCGTCTTTGGCGGTTGGTTTTGCGAATTTCTCTGAAGACTTTCGGCAAACAAATGGTCGTGTGCCATTCAGAATTGACCGTCCTACGTTGATCAAGCGGAACAGTGGCCACATGACCAATTTGGCTCGTCGTGGAAGAACACCGACACCATCGATTGCTGTTTTGTTTCCTGTTCATACGCATATATCTATATTTCGATACCTGCCACGATTTTATGCACGTCTTTTGAAGAACTACGGTTAAACTTTTTTAACCATTTCCTCACACCAATCGACGCAAGCCTTTTTTTGAGCTATTGATAAATTGTGGGGAACTGCAAATTTTTTTTACAACTAAGTGTTCATGCAAAATCAAATGTATTAAAGTGGAACTAATGTGGAAGGATGCCTCTATCTCACGATATGTCACATTACGATCTTGCGTTATCAGTTAATTGCACTGCATCGATGTTTTGTGTCACAACAACCGATTTTGGACGACCTTCACGGAATTCGCCGGCTACCGAACTACGACCACGATTAAATTTACAATACCAGCGATATACTGTGGTTTTTAATGGTGCTTTATCGCCATACAAAGAACTGAGTTCATCGACACATTCTTGTTGAGATAATCCACATCGAAAGTTGTGAAAAATTATCCAACGAAAACCTTTTCTTGAAATTTCCATTTTTTGGCCAAATTGATTTTCTTAACTAACTGTAAACGAAGCAAATAGCGGTTTTTTCCATAAAAAATGTTCTTTTATTTTGTAAAGTGTTTATTACAATATTTATTTTGCCTTTTGTTTATTAAACTGTATGAAACGGTAGATACACGGTGGGGGTTCTGCTAGTAGTATTATAAGTTTGTCATGAAGTTTGTAATGCACAAAAGGAGCCAGTAAAGCATATGTATTCTTGATCAACGTGACGAAACGAGTTGATCTAGCCACGTCCGTCTGTCTCTGTGTATGCAAACTAGTCCTTCAGTTTTTGAGCAAGAAAGCTGAAGTTTTGCACGATACGCAGTACATTTTAGGGAATCAGCCTAAAGGGCAACCAAAACCAAGCTCCGTTCTTGCACGTTCTTGCTCTCCTATAATCCTGATAACTAACACTACCAACAACAAAATCCCTGGAGCGCGCAGTGTGAATCACCTATGATGATGCTTTTTACATTTCCACCCACGACAACATCTACAACCGCTACTACAATGGATGCATCAACACGAACAACAACAACAGCTTCGTCTTCAATTTCAGCATTGTTCCCCGTAACGACTTTGTCAACCATACCTCACATATTTCAGAGAAAACAAGTTGCACACATACCCACCAGAAACGGTAATTCTAAAACTTAATATTTTACAGCAACACCAAAAACAACTACAGCCAATCACCTCAACGAATTAGGTAAGAAAATAACTGCAGTAACTCTCCTGCATAAAGAGCAGATCGCAAAATTAGAAAGTTCGGTAGTACAGACTGGAATTGACTATGTGAAAATTAACCGGAAACTCAGTCCACAAAAACTAAGCTCTGGTAACAAACTCAAATACAAGCGAGGACAATGACCATACAGTTGAAGTGGCGACTCCAACTCCTAGCAAACCAAGCCTCCCCCAATTTACCTTCGCGAGTGTAGCTCAAACAATCTAGTTTCTTAGCTAGCGCAACTCATCGGCAACAACAATTTTCATATTGTCCCGCTAATGAAAGGTAATGTACATGAAACTAAACTGCAAATCTACACTGAGAATTATAGAATAATTTCGAAATTCCTGAACAATGCCAACAAAATTTTCTACACGTACCAACTTAAGAGCAGTAAAGGGCTGATAGTTGTTATAAAAAGAATAGAAGCTGGAGTTAACCCCAAAGAAGTTAAGAATGCGCTTGAGGATAAAGTGTTCCCAACCATGGTTGTGATCAACATTTTAAACACAAGCAAAACTCCGCAGCACATGTTCAAGGTTGAGTTTTCTCCTGAAAATAAACCTGCATTAAAGTATACTGTACACTACCTCCTGTATGTGTACCATGTGGTGACCTCCACGAGTCCTCAAACTACCCCACTAACAAAACAGATACAACATCAATAAAATGCGGTAACTGCGGTGGTAATTACATCGCATATTATAGAGGCTGCCCAGTTTTTAAAGAACTGAAAATTGGGATGAACCAGCAAAAGACAACTGCCCATAGCCGGCTGGAAGCTACCATATAATCCACGTCGCAAGGCCCACACACATTCCAAACAACCATTCCCAACATTAGTCACGTATTTGCATTGCGACCTGGATCGCACTACAGAGCCAGAGAACTTATCGGGCACTACCAAGAATTCACTCCAAGATTCCTAGAAAAATGAACTCCCGCAGCATTTTATAACCGAAATAATAACTCCATCCACACCAGAGGGCTGCTCTTGAAAATATGATAGCTTCAATACTTTTATACAATGTTTGTCTCATTCTACGTTAATGATGCAAAACATGCTTCAAGATATAATAAAAATGCAAACACTTATCTTACAAAAAATTGGTACAATAGTTAAAATGTCCTCATTCAAAAAAACTACCTGAAACGCAAACGGCGTACCTAAACATAAGCTTGAACTCGTAAAATATCTCTAGGAGTCAGGAAATGATGATTTATTGCTGTCGGAAATGCACCTCACTAACAGGTATAATTTCGAGATCCCAGGTTATTCTTTCTATCCCACAAACCACCCTGATGACAAAGCACATGGCGGTACGGGTATACTCATTAGAAGGTGACTAAAACACTATAAGTATTTTTCTCGAAGAACTATATGCAGGCTAAGTGGAAACTTGACACTTTCACCTGCCTACTACTCACCCAGGTTTTCGTTATCCGAATCTTGCTTCAAACAGTTCTTCGACACAATTGGGCGCAAATTTCTTGCAGCAGGTGATCTTAATGCTAAGCATCCCTGGGGCTCTCGACTTGTAAATCCTAAAGGGAAACCGTTCTACAACACAATAATAAATTCAAGCAACAAACTCGACTCCGGCAGCCCACATAATGGCCAGATGATCCAAGGAAAACTCCGGACATAATCGACTTTGGAGATACTCGCAACATCTCTCGTGTCATTTCAACGGAAACTCATGCCGAGCTATCATCAGGCCATTCTCCAGTTACATTTCACTTACTGGAGTACGCCACATACTTACCTCATGGAAAATAGACTGACTTAGGTATAAAAAATACGTCAGCGCCCACATATGTATGACTCAAAAACTTGCTACCGAAACAGACATTGACAACTCGCTAAATCTTTTCAACTCAACCACTACAAGCGCTGCTATTTCCATGACACCGAATGCATAACCTGGCCCAAGGAAACCTGTTGTATTTACTAAGGCGTGAATGGTGGGTCACTCGATACTGCAAAAAATCCATGCTGCTAAAAAGCACTTACGAAATGCTCTCAAGATCAAAGCACGTAAAATCCAGAGCGAGCACCAAGTATTCGATTTGGAGAGCACAAGATTGAATGAATCCACCAATAGCAGCCGACTGCCCCATCCGGGGTCCAAGGGGTAACTGGGCGCAATCTGACGAGGACAAGGCTTCAACATTTGCTAACCAACTCAAATCCATGTTCCAACCAAACTTGCCTAGAAACGGATTTCACCCCAGCAGCCATGTTATTCATTCCCTTCTAGTTGTATAATTCAAACCAGCTCAAATGAGTTAAAAGTGGCAAAATTATTGTTACTCCTTACGTTGAAAAAACCTTTTTGTTTTTGTTTGAAATTTGGAAACTACTAGTGTCTGACCCATGTTCATCAACCAAGTAAATTGCAAGATCCTAGAATTACTCGATCGCATAGCTCCCTACAAATATTGCGGTCACAATGTTGAAACGCAGTATGTATACTGACTCTATCCTAAACATAAGTCAAATCAATATTGCAATATTTCTGCGTGCACAATCAAAGGAGCATAGGCAACAACGTTTTCTAGGAGATGCGTGAAAAGTATTACATCAGAGGCATAGTCAAAGATAATCTTCATTATTGTTTTATTTGAAGTTTTGCAATTTTTTTTTAACAAAGTGGGTCTTAAGGCGAACTTAACAACTTAATGCTTTGCTTATTTCTAATGTTTTGTATAACGGAACAAAAGAAAATAAATACCAGTGTCGGAATATGGGTACATAATACCTCACTTCTAAATAGTTGAAGAACTCTCCTGAGGTCTTATATAGTTTTCTTTAATATGTAATTTTTAATTAGTTTATGATTTTCTTTAAATTGAACTCCCTAGGAGATTGCTTCCTTGCCGCTGGTGACTACAATGCAAAACACCCACTCTGGGGTTCTCGATTTTCAAACTCATTTGCATGCAAAAATTCGGGTAAATTGTATAGCTATACTACCGTAATATTTTTAGCATGAAAATGTTTCTCGTAAACCATCATGTATTTCTTTATACTTTTTCCGCTGAAAATTAAAATAATATTACATTTATATTAAGTAAAAAATATTCACTTTCTAAGCGATTTCTCAAGGGTTCTTAATATAAATTGGATCTGTCGCAGAGTCTCTACCTGTACTCGTATATCTAGATATTTAAGAAAATAACATAATTATTGGAAGGAGGAAAAAAGTTTGTGTCATATTGTGATAGAATAAGTATATGACTAACAATAATAATATAATATAATAATTAATTCATTATACAAATATATAAGATGTAAGTAATTATACTGACAGCATAATTTTAACCCACATTAGCTTTAAATCTGTAGTAAGTCACATGATAAGACAATTTACTTTAACGTTTGGGAAATATAAAAAAAAAAAGATAGAAAGATAGATATATCGATACTAGATTATATGCTAGAAGGAGTTACTAGCCTGCAAGAGTCTGCGCAACGGCAAGTTAACAGCTTAATGACAGCTGTAACTAATGCATGTGATGCCTCAATGCCCAGGAAAGCTCGGAACAATCGGCGTACATCAAATTATTGTCGGAATGCTGAAATTTGGCGGCTCAAAAGGCAATGCATCAGCACTAGAAGACAAGCACAAAGGGGAACGGATAATTTCCTACACCAGCAGGCAATGCGAAGCGTGCTGAGCAGCGGAAATCAATCCAAAGAACAAAAGCGCTTACTTTCAGGACCTACGCGAAGACCGCAACAATAACCCTTGGGGTGAGGCATACAAAATTGTCAAACGGCGCCTCGGAGCAGTCCCGGACCGCCACCGGTCAGCCCAGCGATTATGTTGCACATTGTGCAGAATCTTATCCCACAACATGAGCATATTCATTGGACACCAGAGGACGTTACGAAGACAATTCCCTTCATTACGGCTGATGAGCTACTTGACGCATCCAAAAGAACTGAAAACCAAAAGACACTAGGCCCCGATGGAATCCCCAACAGCGTCTTAAAGTACGCAATGCAGAGGAATAC
This sequence comes from Amiota albilabris, assembly GCA_037040105.1. NCBI lineage: Eukaryota > Metazoa > Arthropoda > Insecta > Diptera > Drosophilidae > Amiota > Amiota albilabris. The sequence continues at coordinate 11,269 of JBANCV010001582.1, forward strand.
GGAGGTCTTCTGTGGAGTACTGAATGTTTGCTTTGAAAAGGGCACCTTTCCATTTTTCTGGAAACGACAGAAGCTGGTGTTGATACCGAAAGGTAGCAAAACGCCGGAGCAGCCGTCATCTTATATGCCCCTTTGTATATTGGACGCAATGGGAAAGATACTGAAGCGTATCATAAGTCGACGCAGGTTACTGAAGGTCCAAATGGTCTACATAGAAACCAATACAGTTTCAGGATCAACAGGTGTGCCATCGACGCAGTAAAGTTTACGACATTGCACGGAATGCTATTACTGGTGAAAGATGGCTTTGGGGCACAAAGAACTACTGCGCCGTAGTCACCCTGGACATAAAAAATGCATTCAATTCGGCAAGATGGTTCAACATAGTACGCTCGTTGGACAATCTCTGTGTATCAAGGTATCTGGTCAGAATGGTGATGTAATACTTGAGCAACAGAAGGCTGTTGAATGACACAGAAATAGTTCCACAGATAAACAAGAGTACTGCCGGCTTACCGCAGGGATCAGTGCTTGGCCCGATCCTGTGGAATGTGATGTACGATGGTGTCTTCAGTGTACCTGTACCGGATGAAGTGGAAATAATTGGCTATGCGGATGATATAGCAGTAGTATCAGTTGCAAAAACGCTTCCAGACCTCCAGGAAAAATGCAACTCTGCTATATTAAACTTCAAAAACTGACTATGGCATACTGGTCTGGAAGTAGCGGACCAAAAAACTGAGTTGTTTCTAATCAGTAGCATGAAAAAGATAGAATCCCTTAATATTCGAGTCGGGACGCAAGATATAGCTTCTGCATCCTCAATTAAATATTTGGGGTTCTCTTGGATTGCTGGCTTAACTTTAGGGACCACATAAAGTTCTCAAGTGAGAAAGCATCCAAGTTCTGCGCAGCCGTGGCAAGGCTGATGCCAAATGTTTCAGGGCCCAGACAACCAGTGCGAGAGCTGCTGACGACGGTCAGCAAGTCAATCATGCGGTATGCTGCACCAGTCTGGTCCGGTGCAACCAAGTTCAGATCGCACGTTAAAGGAGCACCGTTTGTGCATCGCCTTAGCTCGATAAGAATATGTTGTGCGTTCCGAACGGTCTTAGATGACGCAATTAATGTCATTGCTAACTGCAAGCCAGTTGATATTGACGTCAACGAGCTTACGGCATTATATGCAGCGAGACGTGTGGAGCCCGCTACACATGTCCAAGAAATCACCCCAATTGACCCCTGGCAGCAGCGTTGGCAAAGCTCAACAAAGGGGCGATGGACATTCGAACTAATCCCTAACATCAGTAAGTAGTCTTTTCGGAAGCATGGTACTCTGAACTACCATCTCACGCAGTTTCTCACAGGACGTGGATGCTTCCGGAAATATCTGCATAAATTCAAGCATGTAGATGACCCGCATTGCATGTTTTGCACAAACCAGAGAGAAAATGCTCGCCATGCTCTCATGGATTGCTCCCGGTGTGTATTCCTCAGAGAGTTAGTCACAACTGAGGTAGGTGGAAACCTTATTCCAAATGGCTTGATTAACTACATGCTAAAGGATGAAGACTCCTCGAACTAAGCGTGCGGGATAATCGTGGCAATAATGCAGCAGGTCCGAAGAGATGAGGAACTGAACAGAAGTATGGTCTAACCTGCTCTCCCTGGCGAAGTAATACCTCAATTGGCGGTCCCACCAGTGTTGAAAAAAGAGCCAGTGTAGTCCAGGGGATGGTTTTAGTACGTAGGCACAACATGAGACTGTTTGTCCGGTGAATCGTGCATCCTAGTAGGTCGATTTGCTAGGATATTTCAAAAATTGGATATTTCAAAAACCAGAAAAAAAACACTTTCTTGAACGCCATTGTTATCCTGCTGTACACAACGCTCCGACTACGTTCGGGAGAAAGAGTTACACCCTCTTCCTCTTGTCTTACTCACAGTAGCAACAATGACAATGACAATGAGAGAGCAATACCCTAATTATAACAGATGGACAGACATGTGCATCGAGGTATAAGTGGTTGTGTTTTTTTGCGATACTGGAAAAATATATATATGTTAATTTCTGCGTTTGTAAATTTTAAATATACTTGTGCTACTTACCGTGTGAGTTTGTCGGCGTGTTGGATTTGCGCTGTTTGCTTCCTTCTGATGGAGGAGGCTTCTTTTTCCTGTTTTTTCTCCCAGGTGGGCTGATTTCGTAAGTTTGGCTTTTCTAAAAAAGCGTGAGCGATACGAACAGCTGATAGTTTTAAAGAAGGGGCCCGTACACGAATTTTCTACTTTTTGAGTAATCGATTATTTTCGATATTTTTCAAAAAGCGGGTGGTGTACACAATCTGCTTACTTTTTGCTGTATATGCAAAATATTTGCAAAATTTGTAATATTTACAAAATTTGTAATATTTACATCTATAGATGGCAAGTTGGCAATCTGGAGGTGAGGTGTGCGGCATAAGCAACGGGTGCAATGCAGAAGATGCTTTTAAGTGGAGCTCCAAGACTATCAGGTCACCTAGGAAAGTGCTGCAAGTGGTTGATAAAGCGGATGAGTTAGGGGCAAGGTCGCCCCCTAGTGTCCTGAAACCAGCAGATGAGAAGCGGACCATCGCCG
>JBANCV010001583.1:0-13888 GCA_037040105.1 Amiota albilabris
TACTCACACAAAGATGGCGGCACCAGAAAATGCCCTGCCAGAAAAGTTCGGAAACTTTTAACACACACCTTGTAGATTATATACGAATAATTGTAAATATTGTATATTTGTATAGAATTTTAATTGAAAGTTATAAAGTAAAATCTTTTATGATGTCCTTTCCCTTCTTATTTAGACATACATATATCATCATCATCACCATCACCATCACCGTCATTGCATTGCCATGATGAGTCGATTAGATAAGAATAAATAGTTTGCCAGTGACAAATTCCCACAAGCTTGCAATTAAAGCAACCGCAATGCAAGCAATGATCGAATAAAAAAGGCCCTTTTTAACTTAACTCAACTCAATAACTTCCTGGCAAGAAAACTTAGTTGCACATCTTAAGTACTCGTTCATGTTCATGTCTATTGTCATGTCCATGTCCATGTACTTACATATGCTACATATATCCTTAGTCAAGATATTTTGATCATTAACATCAACTTGTTGTTTTCCCTAAGAAGGTGAAAGACAGGAAGTTAAGAAAAAGGAAACCAACGAAGGAAGGAAGAAAGAATGTAAGGAAGTTATTGCGGTCCTCGCTTGACTGCTTTAGCGTGTCAAACGAAACCTAAAATGTTATGATGATGAAGTTTATTGGTTTGGTTAAGCTACTCCTCGTTCATTGATCGTAGATCGTTGGCGGTCAGGCTCAGTGAACAGTGAGATTACGTAATTGCAACATTTAAATTATCGTGTAGAAAAGAACAGACAACACTAAGCAACAATTGAAACTTGAAGGGGCAACAATTGAGTACCTCTACCTATGAAGAGGCAAAAAATGCATGTAGTGATATCAATAACACCTACCACTTTATGCTTCTAACCACATGAATGATCATCATGATCAGAATTTTGATCTTTAAAGTTATATAATCGTATATCCTATTATAGTTAGTTCCATTGAAGGCGTGATCAGTATTGTGTAAATAAATGAATTTAATGACTCGAGAAATTAATCATTTAATGCTGTTTCTTCATCACTGTGAGAACCTCAAGCGAAAATTCGTTCTTCAATATGAAGCCGGGGACACTAACATTCCTTTCACATTATATACTATACATATTTCTCTACTCATAGCTATTACGTCTATTCTAATATCCCAAAATTGTTATTTTGGGAATCTTCAAATAAAAATAATACATACCATATAGATCGGGATAAAGTTTTTTTTAAATTGAAAGAAGCTGAATTCCTGAAAATATAATAACAGGCAAATGGAATAAATAATAAGGAAAAATTGGGAAAAATCTTTAACAATTTGTCTAGAAAGCGATCAGTACTCAATAATGAATAAGAATGTATTTAAGTCTTTAAAGTACTGAATATCACAATCATTATCCATTTTGATATTTTCTTATGTTGAAATTTGTTTTTGCTCGAGATATTTGATCTTGGATCATTTAGACATTTGTTTCAAAGTGGAGTCTAGAAGTAGTATAAAAAAATTGATCAAAGATTGCACCCGAGCTGTAGATTGCAGTGTCGCCAACAAAAAGTGATGTAGTACAATAACTTTATGTTGGGATGTCGCAAATGTATATATGTTGTATAATGTAGGTTCTTATACAGACCCCTGAGGAACACCGCCACATATAAGCTTGCTTTCTCGGTATATACCGTCCATGAAAACTTTGAAAAAGCGATCAATCAAATAGTTTTCGATTAGCTTTAGTAAGTACGTTGGGGTATGAGTGATAATTAACTTGTAGATTAGTCCCTTATGCCATACTGTGTGGAAAGCTACTTCGACATCCAGGGTAACTAATCCGACTGATTTTTAAAAACCAATTTCCTCCTTAGCAAAGTTAGTTAATTTTCCCAAGATGTCAACGCAGCTAAAATGAGACCTCGAATCGAACTGAGTAGGTGGTATTATGTTGTTTTCATATAAGTACACATTTAATCTAGTTCTTATAACTCGCTCAAATATCTTAGCAAAGCCACTTAGCAAACTCTTTGGTCGATAGTTAGTTGGAGAGTCCGGTGATTTCCCTGGCTTATGGATCGGAATAATTTTTGGTGTTTTCCACACCCTCGGGAAATAGCTTAGCTGAATACATAGATTGTATATCCGAGTGAGGGAATTCAGTGTGGTGATGGGTAGATTTTTAATACACACATTTGGTATTTGATCAGGGCCAGGAGCTTTTTTGGTGTTTAGGCAACTAACTGCTTGCATGACTTCGTCAGTAGTGATGGCAGGAACATTTTGGTCCAAAGCAATAGTCCCAAGGAAGTCTAAGGAGCTAGCAACTAGCACATTTTTTTTTACATCAGATAGAGATTCTGTTCAAAGATGTCAGCTATAATGTTTACCTTTTCCGATCTTTTTGCTTAGATTTGATTATTTTTGCAGGGATGAATTGCTTTTTATTTTTAATAACTCGATTAAAGAAATTAAATATTTCTTTACTAAGTGAGTTTATTTTGCAAATTCTTAAAGATCCGGAAGAAAATTGTTAAAAAAACCTGGTTTCAAATTCAAAAACTTACATTCTATATTCATTATAAGGAACTATAGATATACATACGTATCCCATATACACATTTCTTTCTCTTTAAGGAAAATTCATTTATGAATAAGAGATCTCAAGAATGTAATAATTTAAAGGTCTTGCAGTCAAATACTATGTGCATTTTTTAATTAAGAAATTCTGTAGAAATGAATATATAGTAAATAATAAAAAAAATCTGTTATCTGTGAGAAAGAAACAAAAACAAACCATCAAAAATATAGAACGTATTATAGAACGTTGACAGCTGTCAATATTTTGAATACAATTTGATATCTTGGCCACAAAAAAAGAAAGAAAAAAACAAAGCAAAACTGAATCATGAGTCATTAATTTCGTTTCCATTGATTATTTTATACCCTTTATTCATATAATATAGTTTGTTACTAATGCATGCCTAGAAAAGTAGAAATACAAGTACATCAAACGTTTTTTAATCTTTCTTTTTGTGACTATTCCATTATTAATGGAATTGGAAAAGATTTACTGATGTTCAAAGTTTCGAAATGTTTCCGAAGCAAGCAAAAAAAAACAGTAATTTTTAAGAAAATTCTTTATATGATATAGATAAGATATTGAACTGATCTGATCTGAATATCAGAACTTTCGGATATATGGAAAATAAATCATTCTAGCTCTTATGTTTGACTTTAATGGTTTCATAATAGGATGTTGTATTATGAAATCTGGCTCCTACATCAAATATATACACATAAGTAGATAACTAATAACCTAGATAGATTTGTTTTATTTATAGGTTAATCTATCTTTAATGCACTACAAACATCATGAGAAAATCATAAAAACCCTTGGTATCCTGTTGCACGACATAGTGTTAGGTATTTATGCAATGTTATGTGATGTAAGGAGACATTTGTTTGGTGAGAATTATGACACTTCACGCGCGCCTTTCCGACATCCTTCATTAAAAAAAACTCACCACACCTCACTATACTATACTACTATATTATATTAAGTATTATGATGGATTTTCCCTTTTACAAGTCTAATGTTGTTACCCAACTCGTCAAAGGATTAAATCCTTTGTTTACAAACACGCAGAAACATTGGACTTGTAATCGTGTAATGCATGCATTCATTCAGTAATTCTTTTATTCATTCGCCTATACCATTTCATGAGCAACAATTTCAATTTTCTATCTATTGGAGATTGTTGATTGTTGTCTTCTTGTTTTTCTGGTCAACCCTGTACAAAATAATATTAGATCTATAAAAAAAGAATGAAAATAATAATCATCCTTATCATAATTGAGCGGGTTAAAGTATTTTCCTTTTGCTTGTTCCGTTGTTGTTGTCGTTGTTGTTGTTGTTGTTGTTGTTGCCTTTACTCGTGTCCTGTACAAATATTTTATGTCAACTCAGTCTCTCATAGTCCAACAATTGTTGTGTCCCATCCCATTCAGTTCTGTCCGTCCATTTATCCCGTTCCGGTATTTGCACTTACAAGATTTTATAAACGGAATCCTTTGCCTCTGTTAGCTAGTTAACTGTCAAAATATTTTCCAATTATCCTTTTTTTTTTTTTTTTTTTTTTTTTCAAGAACATGAATTTTATCTCAAGACCTTAAATTCTTTCAATTTGACCAATCTGACCTGTTTTGTCATGATTATGATTATGATTTTACTATTTATTCTATTCTACTCAATACTTTCGTCATGTTCCTGTCAACAAGAATAAAAATTTTAATATTTTAAATCCAAGAAACATGATTCATTTCATTTCAATTGAAATCAACTTTTAACCCACTACAATACAATAATATTTAGTGTGTAGTAGTTCCGGTTTTGGTTCATATTGTTTTGTTGTTATTGCAATAAATACATTTTTAGTATCAAAGGTTCCTTATACAATAACATACTTTGTTCTTTATAAGTAAGTAAGGTCAACAATTCTTGTATGTTCAGTTTCATTTCATCATCATACATATATCAAAAATATGTTATAGTTTCTGGTACTTTTGGATTTTGTATAATCAAATTCTAACAAAATCATAAAATAGATTTCTAATCAAGAAGCTTTAGATATTTGAATACCTGTCATAAGAATAATACCATTTACATTATTAGTAAAATTACTTGGGTCTTTAAGCTATTTATATTTGACAATCTACCTATTGTATGTTGATCTTTGAGAATCTAGTACTGTATGTAGTATCCGACCAAAATCATTCATTTTGTTTATTTATCAATCACTTTATCGTTTTCAACTAAGAAGAGAAAAATCCTATTGATTGAATCCTGAAGAAATTCTTTATAAATTTAGATATGAATCTTACAGAAAAGTTTGGCTTTGACTTCCTGTAATATTTAATTAAGAGATTGTAATTTTCAAATGAGGTGCATATCAAAATTATGGGATACTTTGTAAATTTTTTTTCCAGTCCTTGATAAAAACAAAAAAAAAACAAATTGAATAATTGCTTAAATAATAAGTAACAGCAAATTGAATCACATTTCCAAAGGTTTCCAGCCTATAAAAGCTCCACAAAGAAGCACAGTTCTTTTCCCCGGAAAATAAATTTGCTGCATGCTGGGACTCAGTTGGTCAATTTTACTCTACAACCATTTTATTGATCTTAATGTGAATTCCTTAAAGAAATTACTTTTCCTATTAGACAATCTTGACGGACCAAATGGGTTTCGTTATTACAATATATTGGTGGCTTCTGAAAAAAGAAGCCCTGTATTTTTCTATGAGAAACTTTGGTGCCCGGTGAGTAATGGTGTGGGGCCAATTACAGTTCTAGAGCTCAAGAATGAACACCAAACCGTACATAAATTTGCTGGCGACTAGTTTGCTTCCCTTTTTGGTCGAAAACAGGAAGAATCACTTCTTTTCATGCAGGAGAATGCACATCAACTTGCTCGCCGGACTTAAGCCCTATAGAAAACATTTGGGGAGTATTATTTCGGCGAACATATGCAGATTCGACAATGATTTTGAACTAAAAAAAGTCCATTTTAAGAGAATGTAACAAACTTTTTCCGGCCTCATTAACGAACCGAATATATTCAATGATAAAACGAATTTTGGATGTTGGCATAGGCCGAGGCTACTATTTTTTATAATTTCAGTAAACATGTTTTGTTTTATTAGACTGGAAAGAAAATAGTGTCCTATAAATATGATATAACCTAAATTAATGATTCCTTTTTCATGATGTACTACCAAAAATAATAACAATCACACGCTTTTTTTTTTTTTGCGAGGGTTAGAGCTAAAATTTTTAAAGTGTGCTATAATTTTGACAAGCACCTTAGTTGTAATTGGAATATTTGAATGCAATCAATCGATTTACGTTACTTATAACAAATACTTAACTATATTCATCGTAATGAATACCTCTTATCTTTATATAGTAAAAACTGATGATCAAATAAAGCAAACCGATTTCGGGTAGAAATGAACACGGCTTCACCGATTTCCATGCTTCATATTCCAAACACTGATACAAACTAAGTAATATTATCTGCTTATAGTCATTATTATTGATCGATAGATCCAACTGATAGTCTACAAATTAATATACCTATAACAATAGTTTACAATAAAACCGGATAAATGGATGGGCAAAAAAATCAAACAAGTCCACTCACTATGTTGATAATTTCTATATACCTGAGAACTAAAGTATGCATTTATTTGATTTGTGGGTGTTGGCAATGACAATATTTTTGAATACTACTGAATACTCAATAAACAGTTTCCTGTGAATATTAACAGTGTTCATGAACATTGTCAATGTATATAAAATTGGTCACTGCTGTCCTTTGCTAAATACTCGTAATACCCTAGGCAATACTCGTATACATGCACTTTGCACACTTTTTGGAGTCACCGATTTCATATCTGATCTGATAAAAATATCCTTCATTCCCTATAAATACACGTTTGATGCAGTCAATCAAATTGTTGCTTGCATTTCTTGTAGCTAATTTTGATCTTCCTAAAATGAATTTGACATTTCAAATTTCAGTAGCAGTTTATTTAAATTCGAATCATTCTTCTCTTTCTGTTTTTAATTCTTATCCTTATCTTACCATATTTGTATAATTCATTTATTTGTGATGATAAAAACCATGTCTTTTATTTCAGTTTGTCTTTTTATCTCACGCTTCTCGTCTTTGTACTAGATAGATTATAACAATGATTAACTGATTGACATATGTCGCTTTTTTTCTTCAATATATCGAAGAATACTTTTTAAACATCAAAAACATAAAATAGAAAACATCATGGCTTTACAAAATTTGCCAAAACACATTAGAATCTCTCAACTTGACAGAAGGGAAAAAAACAGCCCATTGAAACCAAGAAAGGGTAAATTGTTATGTGACCATAGCTAACAAGCATCTAATTACTTTACACGAATATCTCTTGTAGGGACAATAACATATAGTAAAAAAATTACACCTAGGACTTTCTGCATGTCTCACTTTCTCACTGAATGACTGACTGACTGACAAGTCATCAACATCAAAAAACATCATAGAGATCATAGAAGATGAGACACAACAACAAAGACAATCATCCTCAAGAAAGAGAAACATCAATTTTATTATAAATGATGTTGTATTAAAACCAAACAGGACAAACGAATCCAACCCAAACCAATCCAACCAAGACCCATCGAATTAACCCTGAGAAAAGATGGAAGAAAAAAACAACGCCCGATAAAAAACGCCTTACCATAAAAATTTGCATAATTTTGTATCTATTGAAAATGGTAAAAAACAAAAAAAAAATATTAATCTATAGAGTTAAGGGCTTCACAACCAATCTATCTACCTATCTACTCATTTATATTATGGATTATGCAATGATTTTTTTTTTTTTTTTGTTTTCCTTGTCGATTATTTTGACATGTATAATAAAAATATTTGTTAGGATTTTTTATATTTATTTACAAATGAAAGGATTATTAATATTTAGAAAATTGAATGATAGATGAAGAGAAAAACAAAATACATATGTTCTAGATACCATACTTCCTCCTCACTTTTTCATTTATATATACATATGACATATGTACATTGTCAGTCAAGGATTTCACTACTTTTTAAAAGTGAACCACAAAAACTTTTAATATTCATTAAATCCAAGAATACTAAAAAAATACTATTGTAATTGATTGTTATCATTGGAATAATGTGACATTATTTTCAATAGTTTGACTATGAAGAAAGGAGTGAGATTAACATATTATATTTATTACCACAGATATAGTCTGATGACTATAATATGAAATTCCGTAATAATAAGCTATCGATATCGATTGACATCAATGATTATCTTCTATCCATGTGCTATGTGAAGCTAAGAATTGGCCAAATCCATACCCAAACTTATAGACAAGTACAGTTTATCGTTCCAAAATTATTTGGCAAAACTGACTCCTTTTACTACTAATGGAGATTTTCAACATCATTTTAAAATTCCATCATTTTTCATTCATGTTGAATCGCAATTTGGGTGTTGCTATTTATAGCTTTGATTTCACTACTAGATCAAAGCCTCATGATCCCTTGCCATCAATTTGTTTTTTCTTAGTTTCCAGCAATATCATGGAGTTCTTCTTTTCTATAACTCTCCAAGTATGTTATCATTTTCTCATTCTTTATAAAAACTCTACTCAATTAGCAACAAATGAAAATTCTCAGTAAAAAACTATTTAAAAATATGTACTCAAAATTTAAAAAAAAATAACAGACAAAATGTTTTATATTTTGGTAAGTAAATTAAACGGAAATGAGGATTACTTTCCTGTTAGTATAAAAGAAAAAATTATACTTTCATAAGATTGGTGTAATTGAAAATTAAATTTAATTTAATTGACATAGCACTCCTCTCTGAAACTCATTACACAAATAATCAGTATTTTAGCATTCCCGGCTACAAAATATATAGAACAAACTGCTATCATTATTAAAAACAATGCACGTCAAAACTGCCAGCATGCTCACAAAAAAAAACTACTGGAAGACAAATATAGAACATTTGCATTTGCAGCTATTTATTTCCCACATAGACTTACAATCTCAAAAGCTCAATTTAAAGAGCTTGGCCCAAGGTTCATTGCTGAAAGATATTTCAACGCCAAACATGTAAACTGGGGATTAAGGCTGACAAACACTTGCTAAGTGCAATTCAAATGATTGGTGGGAGTACAGGCGTACCAACCGGACTAAGATACCTGACCTGTTTGTTTTTGTGTACTCGTATTAAAAAATATATAAACATAACATATTTTCAAATTGGCTCTTGACTTAAACTATCTTCTGACCACTCTCCAATTCAAATCGAATATAGTTGCTCAATTAAAAATGTTCAACCATTCTTGGAAAATGTTTAATAGGAATTTATTGGTATTAACTTTATATTAAATGTACCTCTTCGTGAACCAGAGAATATTGAAAAGACTTGAATGACATCATACACGAAGCAGCTCATAGACCAACACCAGAATTAAAACCGACAAGGGAGAACTTTATTATCCCCTAATCAATAATAAGCCTCATCGCGAACAAAAACAATCTGCGTAAAATCTGGCAAAGGATGAGAGCTCCAAATGATAAAGCAAAAGTTAACAATGCAATCAAAGGCCTGAAAATCACGCTAAGGAATTGGAAAAATTAATAAGTTGAAAACTACATAAAAACATTATCCCCAATGTCTGTCACTAATTATTCCTTCCCGGAAAAGGGAACAGCCGCCACTCAAAAAATCGGACGGAACATGGACTAGAACCAACTCTGATAAAGCTTCACTACTTTCACACTATAATGAAAAGGCTTTTACTAACAATCAGTCTAACAGTAACCCCAACTTGAACAACAGGACAGCTCCTCCGCAATACAGAATAAATAAAATTTCGCCCACGAAGTCATACACTGCATTGAAAAGCGCACTATCCATAAAAAAAGCTCCAACCAACTAACTGGAAATTTACTCAAAGACCTCCATACGAAGACAATGATCTATAATAGAAATCTGTTTAATGCGATATTAAGACTAAGGCACTACTCGTCTCTATGGAAGGTAGCTGAAATAATAGCTATACTAAAATTGGGCAAAGATCCCACCTTACAGAGCAATCAGCCTTCTACCCTTATTATCAAAAGTATTTGAACGATTTCTACTTGACAGAATTCAACCAATACTGTACGTGAATAAAATACCTGACCACCAATACGGACTTAGACAATCTCACTCCACGATTCAGCAAGTCCACAGAGTTAAGGGATCTTGACGAAAAAAAGTACTGTGGATGTGTTTTTATAGGCATTAAAAGCAGGAGTCGTAAAAGGAAGCGTGAAAATGTGAAATAGAAATGGAGGAGGCTAAATGACATATGTATGAATGGTAGGCTATGTATACAATTCATATTATAATCGACCAATGGGTAGTAAAAATAAAAACTTGCACGCAATTTTACATAAAACTATACACAGTGCCCGACAGAATCTTATCTAGAGTCCCCATGTCAGCTCTCTACAAATACTGCAAATACTGCATGCAATCGCTTGGTCATTGCCGTAACTAAGTTATCCATTGCAAAGGGCTCCATTGCATTGTCATTCTTCTGCAAGGATCTCTTTTAAGGTCACTAGTAATGGCATGTTTCTTTAACCTACGCTGCAGTATCTCTGAAATGTTACATAAAAGTTTAAGGCTTTGATGTGTGCAATTGTTGTGGGGCATGGTATTCGATCCAGTTCCTTATAGTCTGGGCGGTGATTTTGGATTGATATATTACTGGAATATCGATCAATGTTTTAAAATTTTTTTCTAATACAGATACTGTTAAAATGATAACTACCCACATAATTCCCGACGAACATCAAATTTCTAACTTCGGTTGCACTCCAAACCATCAAATTGCTTTAAACATGCTTGTCGGTAATAATTAAAGGTTTTGGGTCCTTTGCTATATTAAATTTTCTCTAACATACATATGGAATATTATACTTGGATTCATTTGCAAATATTGTAGAACTTCAGAAATCTAATTAATGTCCAAATATTTCTGAACGAATTCTTAGCCAAGTGTACTGTAGTTTCCACATATTAGGTGAAGTAGGTCTTGTTTGATGTTCTGTTGTGGAAACCATTATCATTCAAGATACTTGGAACTGTTCGTGGATGCACAATTATATGTTATTTGATTTTGTTGCCATTTCTTTGGCATATGTACAATTTCGGATGTTTATTCAATTCACTTCTCGAAATAATCCGTTGTTTTGACAGCCTTGAATCCCCTGTATATTGCTCACAGTAGTGGTACTCCAGATTTCCTCTTATTATTGGTCGACAATTTACTGGATGGCCGCAACAATCAGTCAAGCCTATGCAGCCCTGCATATCAGCATGCGGTGTTGTTTCTGATGTGCACTCGCCATGTGAATCTGTTGTCTAGGATCAGTCCGAGGTAGTGGAATTGGACCACAAACTGCTTGATTCTGAGTTCATAATTGACAACTGGATAAGTGATAAGTTAATACGCAGATCACCGATATTTCTGTCTTTATTCCGATGTGCCAACGTTTGGGCGAGGAGTAGAATCTTTGCAAATAATCCTATATTGACGCTGCAGCTACTTAAGCATAATAAGAGTTTACTATAAGCGCTGTGTCATCTGCATATGTAGTGATGGTGGCATCATCGAAGTCAACTGTTGATATTCTTCCTCTGAATGAATAATTTTCAATTGATTTCATTATTACTTTGGTTTTATTATATAAAATATTGTATTTTGAAGGGGTTATAATATTCCAAGAAATGATTCTTATTCTCGTTCTATCTTTTCTTTTCTTTCTATTTTTTATGATATGTACTTATTATTTCGCAGGCCATTAATAATCAAAGTTATGGCGTCATTTGGAAGAGTGTGTCGTGACAAATGCTTGACATTTATGAAATTTTATGAGCGACACCAAAGGGATTCAAAAAAATAAAAAAGGAACATTCTACTATCAATCGAATCTATACATAGATTCATCGATCAATCGAACTATCGTTTAAAGTTTATAAAATTTATTAAGTGAGAGAAAACAGTACATTAATAGAAAAAAAGTGCAACCGAAAAGAAAATAATAGAAAACTAGGTATATACTTATGTATATGACATAGTATGACAAGTCTATCAATTTGGCAACGAAAAAAAGGGGTGACAACGGTTAAAATTCATAGTCTTCGAATGGTTGGGAAAGGAAGGGAAGGAGAACGCTAGATAGGAAAAGGTAGGTATGAACATTCGATATGACCATCGTTATGAATAGCTTAGACAATATAAGAAATGAAAAGAAATTGTCTTTTTTCAAGATTTGTGCTTCTTCATATACATTATTCTGTCAGTGAGTCAGTCAGTCGATCACTCTATCTGTTGTCCGTCGCCGTCGTCATCCGTTTATCTGTCAAACCTTATTATAAAAAACCCATGCCTCATTGAGCAATTGAAGAAAAGAATAAGGAGCAACAGTAATAAAAGAAAATGCGAAAATTTGCAATAATTTCGACAGTTGAAATGACATCAACATGTCTTAAATTACATTTAAGTCTCAAGTTTAAGGTTTCATATCATCGTCAAATCTTTTAAAGTAATTTTGTAAAATAAAATATGATAGCTTCCTTGTTACATACTTTCCTTCAACAAATATCTCGTCGAACAAAGTAGTTTACTTGTTTTTTCTTTAAATTTTGCATGTTTAAGTTACACAAAAACTATATGCCTATTTGTATCCACAAACAAATAGAAAATAGAAATATTTCAAGTTAACAATTTGGCTGTCCGTTCTTAAGCATATTGTTCTATGTGGTTTCCAGATAAGTATCGTACCTAGGGCATAAGACATGCTATGTCACATCACAATGTGTCTCTAATAGTCTAAGTGGGCTGATCTTGGTATAGGCTACCAATTCCACATATCCTTGCCTAACAATCGTATATGAATTAGTGGTAAGCCTATAATTAAATTCGCAATACTAAGCTTCCAAATAAGACTATGATTTTATGCTGGGGTAATATAAAAATGTATCTTAATATATATTGTTGAGATTAGTTGAGACATACGTATTAAACTGATGCACAACTATTCTAGCAAATCGGTAAAAATTTGGAACTATCTGATACAACGAACGATGGTCGAAAGCCCACATTAAAGTCTTCAGTTAGCATTTTTGTTGGCAATCTTTAATTCATTTTAATGTAATGGTTCACCTCTTTGTATGATTGATACTTGATTTAAGCTTTTTAAAATATTGTATATTTCAAGTAAATATATTTGTCGTTGGCTTGGACAGCCAGTACTTGCTAAATAACATGTTCTAGACACTACTAATCAAAATATTCTAAAAATTAATCAATATTTGTAATTTATTTTGTTTGGGACTATAATATAATATTTATTCCGAGAAATATAATATGTGTATTATTCTAATAATTATTATATATATTATATTATATACTATAGTACGGGTATAGTCTGGTTATGAAGGAGTTTATGGCTGAAAACCTCAATGCTATGCTCCAGGCGAAGTAATAAAAAAAGTATAAGAAAGAAATAATCAGGCGGAATAAAGTAATTTACAAAATATTTAATAGTTCTATTTCTCACTGATCATCTGATCATGGATTTATAATAGTTTTCATAAGTTTTTGCCAGTTTGCCTAATCTTCTTTAATGCCGAACATCATCCTTGTTATAGCGCCTTCATCAAATTTATTTTTCATGTTATTCAAGTATGTAGTTTTTTCAAATTTTTAATGCCAGCATCCACCACCACCATCAACATCGTCATTATCACTATCAATTCTACCACCGATAACAGTAGAACATGATTATCACAGCTGGTCAAACTGTAATCCAATTAAAACCAAACCAAACGCAATCAACTGAGTAAATCTTTTGGGAAAAATGTTTGCCTAATAATGATATAGGCAATCGGAGACCGATGGATAAAATTATGGAACAGAGATTAATAAATATAACACAATCCCACAATGGAATAAATAAAATGGAGTTGAACTTTAAAACTAATGTCTCTCGGGGCTTTAAATGATCAGATCAATAATCTTTTCATCTTTTTAATCATTCATGTACACGGCCAAAGTACTGTAGTAGTATCCTCATAAACAGTAAAATATAATTTATGATGATCGTGATTGAGAAACCTATGTATACGTATTATACAAGGTGTGTGTCAAAAGTTTCCGAACTTTTCAAAACGAAAAAAAAACTACAAAATAGTTTGGAATGAAACTTTGCATTTATTCAAAATAGTCTCCCTCCGACTCAATACAACGA
>JBANCV010001584.1:0-13884 GCA_037040105.1 Amiota albilabris
AAAATGGGTCGATGACTGGATCGAGGCCAAACCAGCCGAGTTTTTTCGCAACGGAATTCGTATGCTACCAGAAAGATAAAAAGAAAAAGTAGTGGCTGGCGACGGACAGTACTATGACAATTAAACATATAACCATTTTTTCTCAATAAAGGCTTAAAATATGAAAAAAAATACCGCATTTTTAATTATAATATAAACAATGTTGATGTTTTACATCATGAAAAAGAATATTCATATTTTGTGGTTTAAGTTTCCTTTAAGATAATAGTAGATAATTGGCTGGAAATCGAAATGAAGTATTTGTGTAAATGGTGTGATCCTAAAACTAGCGGAGGTTTTAATTAAATTTCAATTCATTCGCGATCTATCGTTCGAAAGTATTTATTTGATGATCATCCTTTATATCCAAAAACTTGATTTGATTTGACTTGCTATTATAAATATTATTTTTTGTGGGCAACTTCTTTGTTTTTGAAATGATAATGCCAAAATAAGTTGAAACTTTAAAAAAAAGAAACTTTCGATTTGTCAATTGTAAGTTTTCTTATTTTTACTAAATATTATAAATCATTTTCTATTTATATAAACAAAAATTATCAAGACCCCCTCATTTTCGCCTTAAAAATTTAAAAAAGTTTGAAAGAAATTATAAATGTAAATCGTATATTTTAATATTGTATTTATGTGTGTTCTAATTATGCTTATCAACATCTTCAGGATTCCAATCCTATTAACATTCAAGTTGCAGGGGGTGTATTGGTTGGTCGGTCGCATATTACTATTAGATAAAAATATAAATTGTTATTTTTGTGTTTTTCTTTCTTTCATGAGATAAAAATCTGTATAAATTTAGCTATAATGTTATTACTACTTGAACATTATGTAGTACATTCTGAGCAAAACCTATGTAAATTTACTCAAGTCAAGTCATTGTAAAAGTGCGTTATACCAAATGAATTTGTGTAGTTTTTATGCCCTGCCGCTTGTCCTGGCGTAGTTGCTGGTGCTAGTGATGATTCTGCTACTGCCACGGTTAAAGTTACTAATTCTGTTGATGCTTAACGCAACGCAGGGATTCTTGTGTGTGCGCTTCATTTTTTGTTGCCACATATTGTGCCATAAAATGCGATTCCACAATTCCATTCCATGACATGCCTTGCCATGCCATCCCATGCCATGTCGTAGTATGCCACTGTATGGTTGTTGTCGCTAATCCACAAACACTCAAAATACAATTTGCATATTTTACTTCATTGAGTGCGACCGTCGTCGTCGTTGTATTTCTGCTATTGCTCCTCTTTTCTGATCCTTTTTATTATTTTTGTTGTTGTAATTCCTTCCTTCTCGTTTGTAGTTGTTGTTTGTGTTATGCCTTTTGTCTTTGGCGTGTGGCATGTGACGGGTTGTGGATTGTGGGTTGTGTGCCTGCCTCATTTTGCAATTTATCATCTAAGGGCCAGAGAGCGCGTAGCAAAAAACCAAAGCTCTTTGTGCGTTGAAAAATTTGCACTTCACTTCCTTCATTTATTTGTATGTCCTTTTTTGCCTCCTGTTAAGCTTTTCTTTAGAGACTTGCTAACCCCAAACTCAGATACCCATACACACATTTATTTACTCGTACGCTTGAAGAATGCCTTTCTTCATTACTTCATTCACTCAATTGTTCGTTTGAGATTCTTGTTGAAGGCAACAGATGGAAATTTATTACGCATAAATCTAGACATCCATTCGCACCTGCTGCTTTTGTGTGGTTCCGGGCTTCAATGAGTGGCGCACGCCAATGCGTCCTGTTTCTGATGCTGATTATGATGCTGCTGATCATGATGATGCCACTGATCATGATGATGCTGATGAAAAAGGTAATGATGATGATGCGATTAGCTGTGGATGGCATGTCCCCCAAGTAACCACGACCACCAGCAGTTTAATTCTTCTATATATATATAATCGTTCATACTTCTATTTTGTTATCCCATGTCTTTTTTGTACTCACTCATTCTGTCTTATTAGATACTTTCGTCCTATGGCGGTGATAGCTCTCAGTGTTATTTGCACGCATCGGCATGTGATGACTGACGACGCCAAGGACTTTAAGGCACGCATATATGTTGTTATGCGATTGCTGTTTTCTATTTTTCGTCACATCGTCGTTTAACAACTTCCATTTCCATATGTGTTTAATACTATTGTACATTGTATTATTTACTAAAATATTATCTATTCTGTTCTGTTCATAATGTTCTTTTATTTTGAATTGCTGTTCGTCTTCATGTTTTTTTCCTTTCTGGTAGTGTCCTTGATTTTATTTGGCTTTGGTTTTAATTAAAAGCAACAAACAATGTTCTTCTTTGATATTTGAGCGTATGGCAACGAAATGTTAATGGAGGAGGCATTGATTATACTTATATGACAACAAAAAAATGAATGTTTAATTTCACAAAAGTAAGTATTGTAGATGATGGGATAATCCCTAGGAGATATAGAAAATGACATATGATGCTTCTATCAAGGCTGCAAGAGACATACATCCTCATGAATACGGGAATGGCCGCGTCAATTATATTTTAGTTAAGTAAAAGTGGAGGGAATTACTAATAAATTGGTTTTTTTAATAATCTTTTTTTTTTTTTACATTATTAAATCAAAAAACAATGGAAAGGCAAGTAATGAACGAAGGACCAAGAAGTACTTTGAGTTAAATATAACTCAATTGCAAGGATTATGAAACCTCTCTTTTCAAATTTGTTTTCCTTTTTTTTCTATCTTCGGTGTTTCCTTTTTGTATATGTAAGTATTTGGTATGTCGACAATAAAACTTAACTTCATTGATAATGTCAAAGTATTAAGTGAAGTGAAGAAAAACCTGAATTCAAATCTGTATCCCAAGACACACTTGCACTCATACTATCACATACCTGCTTATATATAATATATAATAACGGTATTTCAGAGTATATAAAGGAATAGCCGCAATATCATGGTAAAACGGAAAAAAATGTAAGAAAAGAAAATAAGAAAGGAAAACTTAAATGTCTGCCAAAGGCAACTGGTGCGTGCTCTTTTTTGATTCTATGAGTGTATTTTTATATGTGTGTCTCTCTTACTTCATGTGAGTTCTGCTGTCTTCTGGCTGTAAGTGTGTGACCTTCGCTAACCATGCTTTTGTATTCCTTTTCATTTTTCTTTCTTCCTTTTATGTATGTATTATTCTTAGATCTACTTTGACTTGTGATTTCCCACCATTGATGCATATTTTTTTAGTACGGTTGATTTTACTTTTCGTTATTCTAAGTTTATTTTCCAATTTTCACTTGCAAGTTCACATATTTTCAAGAAAATGTACACAGCTATGATATTTGTAGTTATTAATGTTGTTGTTGTTGTTGATGATGTTGTCATTGTTGATGTTGTTTTGAAAACACGTACTGGCACATACACTCACATAAATATAAACAAACATATTGAAGTATGCCTTCTTACCCTTTGATGCCCACCTAAGTAGTATTTTCGATTTCGATGTTGTGGCTTAGTTAACTTCAAACAATTTTCATGACTTCGTTTTAATTTATTTAATTTTTACTAGTATTTTTTCTTTTGGTTTGATTTCGTTTACTTGAATATTTTCATTTTAGACTTTTAGAGCATTTCTAAGGGGTATCACCATCACCACAAGTACGAATACAACAACTTAAATAAATTGAGTCAAGTCAAAGTCGAACTCGTAGCAAAAAAGAAAGAAAAAATGTGAGTGAAAAATTGTAAAAACTCACGTGTTTCAAGTTTCAGTTGCTCATTAAAATTCAACAAATGTTGCTATGTTTGTTGACGCATGTTCGCTCACATCCTTCACCACATCACTCACCTTTCGTTAAATATTCCATCTACACTGTGCAATAATGCATTCAATGAAATGATTTTGTGTTGATACGAAAGTATCTATTCTTTGTATTACAGAACAATAGAAAGATATTGATTGGCAATCATGATGACGATGATGACTAGCAATAACAAAAGAACAAAACTTTACAAAAATTTATTTCATTATACAAACAATTATGAGAGTTTTCTTTCACAAAATGTTGCAAGTTCTCATGTTCCGAAAATAATTTGCAATTTTTTGGAAAATTCATTAAAAAAAAAAATTTTACAAAATTTCTGTTAATGTCGTTGCACTATGCGGTTTTAAAATTGGAAATGAGAAATGGGAGAAAAATGAGAAAAAAGTATGGTATATGAAAGAAAAAGGTCACAAGTTGCAAGTTTGCATTAGTTGTTTATTTGTTGTTTATTTGTTGTTGTTACTGTAGTTACAAATCTTGTTAAACATTTGGCAAAAGCGGGTCAACACGCAGCTGCCACACACGTTAGTTGCATAGTTGATCAGAAAACAGGGGTGATAGGATATGTGATGGGTGATGGGTTGCTAAAGGAATAATAAAAACTTTGCACTGAACTGAAATTTATGCATTTCTATTTCTATTGTAAATTTTTCGCTCTCATGTTAGATGGAACTTTCTTTTTTTATGTTATTGTTGAATATTCAACTGGAAATATCCTTGCCAACAATCGAATAGACAAACAGTAACACACATTTCACACAATGTCAGAACGGAAGTTGACACCGCGTGAAGCACAAACGCAAATTGTGCCAAAGGAAAATGTAAAATATATTGTATATTAACAAACATACATACCTACATTTATAGTAAGAGAGAAAATTTTAACTTTATTCTAAAACAATCTCATAAATTAATTACAATTATCTTTGGTCCAACCATCATACAAAACTTCTCACTTAAGCAATACAATATTTTTAAACTCACAAAATTATATTAAGATTATTTTTGAATTTTTTATCCATCAAGTAATAGTATAAGTAATTTTTTGTGGTAACGTTCAGATTCAGCTTGTTGACTTGATGGGCCTTACAATTCCTGCCCCAAAATAAAGATTATTTAACACAAATGTGAAAAAAGACTTAAATTTAAATGATCTATTGTATTTATATGGTGGTGGCTTTGTCTTGTATTGATTTATTTGATAAATCAAAATATCCGAAATAAATATACAAATTTTTGATGTTACAAAAGACTGTAGTAACGAAGAAAATAATGTGATAGCAAAAAAAATGATGACTTTTAATTGTTGAATGAAGAATTGTGTTGTAGAATCTTTGAGAAATCGTCTTAAGATAATTAACAAATTTTATTTAATGCTAGAATTTAAATTATGGAGATAAATGTAGGCAAGATTGCAAATAACATTCTAAAATAGAGATTATGGAAATGAAATTGAAAAACACAAAAAAAAAGAAAAGTAAAACAGGAGAAGAAAACGAAAAGAAAAAACTAAAACAAAGAAACAAATGTCCTTGCATGTCAACATGATTGAAATCATTTTTAATTCTTTGTCTCCTTTGCCTTAAGAGAATTATGTATATTTATGAACGTCAAACCATATCAATAGCAACAAAAACAACAACAACCACACCAACAATAATAATTCCAACAAAAACAAACAAATGATGTTTTCGATTGTCATCGTTATACTTGTCGATGTCAATGCTTGCTTGATACTGTCATGCTCCATCATCATCATGAAAAACCAAGGCATGCTATTATTATATTCAGTGTGCATTTCTGCATGTTGGAAGTTGTTGCACTGATGATTTGTTGAAGTTGCAATATACTCAACTAAGCCATCGTTAACACGCACAGTATAATCTCGATAATTCAGACAAATAAAAACCAGGTGGAGTCCGAATTACAAAAAATGTCTGGATTATTAAAAACCAAATTCTTAATTCTTCATATTTAATCCACATACATCTTAAACGCATGTAGTGCGGAGATTTCATCAATCTTAGTTTTCATTTTCATCGCGATTAATATTCTCGATATTATCTTTTTCAATTTGAAGGCAATTGTCAATAAGTTCAGTACCAACTATAATTAAATCCCTAATTAACCTCATCATCATTATGTACATACTAGAGCCTTGCACGTGTCAACAGTAAACCAAAAATTGTCATCTCTCACTCAAACAAGTCATGAGCTACACGCACTCTATCAAAAATCACATTACCTACTCTAGAGGACCATTAAAAACTCTTGCATCGAAATCAAATAGAAAAAAGCACAGATGCATACTATGAGAAAAAATACTGTCAGCCGAATCATAGCAGAAGACACCAGACGACACTCTACAATTATGAAGTGTCATGAAGAATCATAAAAGGCGACACCAGACGACAGTACAATAAAAATTCGAGTCAATGACCGACTCGTTCAAAAAACGAGCAATACTCGATTTGATACGCTTTAAGAACGCGCATGACTCAGTTGACTCGTGCAAGGCTCTAATTCATACATACATTTGATGAGATTTTTCGTTACCTGAATTCCATTCTTTATGATAAAAATTGTTTGTAAAACATTTGTTAATTAAATTTTAATAATATTTCAAGTATTTGATACCAAAACCAGAAACAAGGGTATTTTCGACTATGCCGAAGATGTGATACTCTTCACGCATCCGCTAGAAAACCTTTTTGGCTACGTTCCTGTGATTATGTAAACAGAAACATTTCAATATTGGTTTGACGTATGTTTAGGGTAGACTCTATGTATGCCATTTTTCGGGGATCTTGTCAGCCCCTGGATTTCGAAATTTTAAAATGGCAATTCCGGTATTTCAATTTTCTTATGGGCTTGTATGGGGTGTACCCTTCCTGATAGTCTGAGAGTATTGAAATTTTAGTGACTTATGTATATGCACTTCCAGTTTTAAAATTTCAGTTCGAAAGCACAAAACCCAAAAAAATGTTCGAATAAGAGGGTGAATTTGAGTAAGGAGGTACCTCTCCTAACCCAAATGTGCTACGTATGGTAAAAAGAAAGCTTCGTTTTCAGCTCTCTAGATGAAAACTTTAGGGACTAGTTTGCTTATATACAGACAGACAGACGGAAGGACAGACGGATATGGCTATATAAACTCATCTTGATAAAGAATATATATACTTTATGGGGTCTAAGATGTCTCCTCCTTTGCGTTACAAACTTTAAGACAAACTTAAAATACCATTCACTACGTGCAGAGAATAAAATATAAAGCACTTAAAAATTTGGACACAATAGGTTATCCATATATGTACATCAACCATGAGTTTTCAAGACCCTAGGATAACTGGATCGCATAGCTTCCAAGCAAAAAACATTTTCTAGGGAATGCGTGAAGAGTATTACATCTTCGCTATAGTCGAAGATACCCTTCCTTCTGTTTTTTTTTTTTGTTTTTTTTTTTTAAATTGGTAAAACATGCTTCTTTATTTTAGTGAGTTTCGGAATATTTTCTTCGGAATGGTTAGAGATGGTTGTTAAAGGGTCAGTGTCATCCTACGCAAAAATTGACAATTTAGAGGATATGAATAACTGAGACTTGTGTGTTTGAATTACTGCTTCAGCCCTCTGTACTGCATTATAGATGGCGATGATTTCGATTGTTGAGTTATAATGAACTAGGAGATATTTCTCATTTACACCATTCTTTACTATACTGACAAAAGAGCCGCAATCCGATTTGGAACCGTCTGTGTATATGAATTCATGTTATGGTAAAGATTATTTGGGGAGCAGCAATTCTTGTTGATGGATTACCGGTTAAGTGGACGGCTTCAGAAATCTGTGAGCGTTTTTGGTCCCCACAAGACTAAGATGCGGGGGCATAGTAGCAATTACAAATGCGCGACGAACAAAGCACAACCTCACTCCATTTATGTTCTAAGTGAACTAATTTTATTGAAATCAAAACACAAAGGATAGACTTAAAAAGTAACATTAAAAAATAAGAAGGTATAAACGGTTTTTATGTATATATGTATATGAAGTAAGAATCTGTTGTGTTAGGTACAACTAAGTAACTGTTATTTATGAACTACATAAGTAGTTATTGTGTTCTGCTCCAACAGTCGTTATTGAGGGCGGATGGGGTAAGCATTCAGGGTAGAGTTGTGCTTATGACGGAGGTTTTGTTAGGAGCCCTAGATTTTTGATCAGCAGCAGGGAAAGATGTAAAGTGAAGGAATTTAAAGTACTGGTTTTTTTTCCTATGAAATCTTCTTGACGGGTATTGGTAAGGAGATTTGTTTGAGAGGAGTATTGTATCTGTGATGAAAGGTGATTGCTAAGATTTTCATGGTTTTTACGTTTGAAATCGGAGAGATTGTGATTTAACAAAAGTGCAATGCTTGCATTTTGAAACAGAAATGGTTGCACCAGAACAGTCTTCGCAGATATCCTATCTGTTATTAGCGGATCTATGTTTATTAAGGATCTATTGTTTACTTTTTGCACTATAAAGTAATCATCGGCGTAGATGTCGAAATGTTTGTTTTTGAGAATTATTTTGCTTAGTTTGTAATAAGGTGTAAGATGAAGGAGAGAAGGGAACCTGATGCTGCTATACTGTGGGAGAAATGAGGAGAAATGATTGTTGGCGTATATAACTATTTTCCTATTGATCATAAAACTAGAGACATAATGATTTTGGGGCCAATTTTCCACGAATATAACTCGTATATGACGACGTGAATTCTTATTTTGTCAAAGACTTTGGCGAAGTTATGTGAAATGACTGAAAGATGATTTCTGGAGAAGCGTGTTGACGTGGTCAGAAACTCTAGCGCCAGTAGACTATCCGACATCGATTTGCCCCTCTTAAGATCTATTTGCCGACTGCTGATAAGATTGTTTTGAGACCCAAACTATCATAATCGAGTTGCAATTATTTTGTCTAAGGTTTTGGCGCAGCAAGATTTCAGTGAGTTAGGTTAATGAGCTGTTAATTTTAGTTTTGTCGGAATTATGGGTATGATTTTACTTGTTTTATATTCTTGAAGTAGAATATTATTGAATATGTTATTGAATTGATCTAGGAGGCAGGAAATGACTGCAGGGTGAAGATTTTTTAACATGGGGCACTTTTATAGCGCGGATGTTAATTCAAGTGAGGTTATTGGGTGTTCGATTTTTTTTTGCTTAAGGTGTACGAGAATATGCAATTTATGTCGTTTGATTTATTAAACTTGTTCATGCCAAATTCTTCTACAATTAAGTGGTTTTCCGTAATTAAGGCTTCTGAGTTGGGTTTGTGTACGTCGTGTATTGAGTGATCCAGTTTTAAAAAATTTACGGATGTTACTCGAAGTTTTTGATTTTAGCGTATTTGGGTGAATTGCTGATGTGTATATTTCCAATGAGATGCGTTTGACTATTTTAATTTCCCGCTTAAAGAGTGCGTTCGATTTTTATTACTAATCTATATTTTATGCACTAGTTTAGTTTTTGGGGGTTGGAAAACCAAGGGACTAGACGATTATGATGATAGCAGAGTATGGATTAGGGAATTCAGACGTTTGAGCTTTCGCGGATGATTTTTATTATATCATTATTAAAGTTGTTGCTTACGGGACGTTAAAGGTGAAAGTTGTGTGAGGCGTTTTTATGTAGTTGACAATTTTCATTTCCGCTTTGAATTTTGTGGTAGTGGTGAAGTATGGGGAGCGAAAAGTTTAATAATTGTTTATTGAGGAGTGGTCGCTGCAAAATCTATAGGATTGTCAAGGGATGTCAAGGCGAGGGTAAGATATAAGTGTGAAAGCATGATGGGTGCTTTCTTGGATGTTGATAATTTTTAGATAGTATTTTTTAATGAGGATTTGTTATTGATCAGAGTTATTCAAATAACTATTGCAATTCCACTGTAGAAGCTTGAAAACCATGAGATTGATATAAACAGAGCGAGAGAAGTTCAAAGATTATGAATTATAAGTTAAGTTAGACTAATTACTGGCGTTGAGGTATTGGGTATTAAGGTAAATGGTAAAACCACGCCAAAAACTTAACACAGACATAGAATAAGTTGACTCGTCTACTTAACAGAATTTCCATGCACCTGACCCATTGCAAAGGAGATACTTTTTCCGCGGTATCTATGTCCTGAAAAATGTGCTAGGAATAGGTCAGGTGCAGCCCAGTCTGAGAAAATATATTAAGAAATGTTATTTTTTTTTTTTGTGTTTTTATTTTTGTCTATGCCGAAATTGATTTCGATTGTTTTTCGTTTTGTTTTTATCTGTTGGCTCAAACATAACTGTTGTTTTGTTTTGTATCTACTGCCATATCAGCAGAGTGCGACAACTTTATTCGAGTTTGTTTATTTCTTTTTCTTGTTGTTCATTACAGAATATCGAAATTTAATTTAATAATTATTTTCATTTTGTTACGGTTTTGTTTTTTCACCTTTTTTTTGTTTGTTGTTGTGTTTATTTTTGTCATTAATTGAACAAAATAAACGCTAATAAAAGATATGACCGTTCTCAAAGAGAATAAATTTGCGACTAGCCTGTAATAAAGCATGCACTCGGCATAGTCTACAATAGAAAGAAATTCGCATTGTCGAAATTAGCGAGTATTCGAATAGTCAAGATTGCACTGTAACAAGTCGTTTAGTCTTTATACATACAATGGTTTCTCATACGTATAAAAGAATAGTTATGACGATGATGATGGTTAGGTGGTATGTTGTAAAATGATGATGGTGTTATACTTAGTAGTTTGCTTTGAATTTAAGTTTATCTCAACTAAAACTTTAAAGTGTTGCAATTAACTAAGATAACTATAATTACAAAATAAGATCATTGGTTAATTCCTCTAGGAAGTAATTGTCATTTAGATTTTCTTAAATAGATAAAAAATCTATTTTCATTTACACTTATTTATTTATTTATTTATTATTACTGCTAACATTAAGTAAACTTAGAGTTAACAGGAGAGATGTAGCACTGGCTGCTAGGGCCTTTGGCTACCATTTACACTTATAGCATTCTTCCTTGCTACATGAACTACATAATTGAATAATTGCAAATATCTTTTATAATCTTCTTTACCTTTATATTACCTGAGTTCCGGTTTGGCTTACCATAGTTTGCTGGTATTTGCTACTTGTCATTTGCAACATAAGGTCTACGCGCAACGTGTGGTAATTTCCTTGAAAGCAAAAAAAAAAAATCCTTAATAATGCATTTCTCTCAGGTAAGAAGGAATGCATGTGAAAGAGTGAAGGTGGTTGGTTGCCCACCTTGGTTATTTGTGGATTTGTTTCTGCGGGTGGAACTGAAATGTTGGGTGTTTGAATTCTTGTTTCTTCTTGTACTGTGTTGCCGTCATACTTCTTTCAAACTCTTTCTACACTCTTTTTACCTTTTTTTTTGTTTGTTTTCGCTTACTAATAATTTATGTGTGTGTTTTTACTTTGAAACTTGGTTTTAATTTCCTTTTTTCATTTTTATGCTTTTTCCAATACGATTTTCTAAGTTTTGCATATTTTTTTGTTTTAATATTTTTGCTTTTAATATTTTATTTTTTATTTTTTTTTGTTTCTACTTTTCATTTACACAAAGCAACACGTGACGTTATAAAGCAATCATTATGAAAAATCACTCTGAGCTCTGATTGAATTTTGCTAAAGGCGTCAGTGCTTCAGTGATTCACTGCAGGAGTCTTAAATATTATTTATAAAAAAAAAAAAATAGATTGAATATTAATTTTGTCCCTCAGAAGCTGTACGATTGTCGGAATCAGCCGAATCGGACCACTAGGACTTCCTATAAAAACCCACCACTAAAATTCATGTTCTGATTAGAAAAACTTTTTTGTTTTTTGAGCTATTTTCTTGAAATTTGAACAAAATATGTTTCTTATATTGTACATATTCATGAACCATGTTAATTTAAAGACGCTCGGACTAAAGCCCCTACTCAGATTCATGTTCTTATTAGAAAAACTTTTTTGTTTTTGCGCTATTTATCATGCAGTTTGGACACAATAAGTTTGTGATCCATATTCATCAATTATGTAAATTTCAAGATACTATGATAACTGGATCGCATAGCTCCCATACAAAAAACGTTTTCTAGGGGATACGTGAAGAGAATAACATCTTCGGCATAGTCGAAGATACCATTCTTTCTGAATTTTTTTTTTAACAATTTTATTAGAAGATGAATTTCGCATGGGGAATACGTTCAACAGGAACCGGAGAACTGTTACAATAACATTTATACATATCAATACTAAATTCAAACTTATAATTGAGAACGTGACGATCTTGAATGTTCTATTTTACTAAACTTGGCCCCTCTTTTACATTTTGGGGGTTATGGGGTACAAATATCAAGTAAAAGTGGTGATACATACCTAACATAGAGTGAAAGGTATGAAAATAAACTATGAAATTTATGGAAAAAAAATTAAATTTGCTTTTTAATAGAACGAAAAATTATTAAGGAAAATATTACGCATTTACATCTCAATAATTTTTTAAATTTAAATTTACTTGGCTCAGTGTCTCCGTACTACTTACCATGCTTATATTAGCATCATCATCATTGTGCTCATCATCATCATCATTATCTTTTATAAAAATAATATATAATGACACAACTTACTGTCAACTTAAAGGCGGTGAGAAAACTAAGAGTAAATTAACAAAAATAATAATTAGATTAAAATTAATTTAATATTAATAAAAGTCTGTCTCTATTATTTGCTAAATAGCTAGCTCGGCCTCTACTCACAGCCATGTATGGTCAGAGCCAGAGAAAGGTAATCGGGATGGGAGAATCAGTGAGCGACATCCAGTTCAGCTATCCTCCAGCGTGAACCGATGCTTGGTAGAACTTCAATTTGAACTGAATAGGCGTAGGTGATGCAGGACTTTATTGTTGATGGTAGATGGTGACATCTCAGGAGAGAGGATGTTGTAAAGTATATAATAATTGACACATAAAACGCGAAATTTATTGTGTGTGGCAAAGTAAGTTTTCTATAGCAAGATTTTCAGAAGACATTATTAGTTTTGTGAAAGAGAACTAGAGGGAATTACACTAACAGTCGATCGACGGTTCTTTAGTCTTGTTTTAAATTCATGAACAAAAAAATTTACTATCACAAACAACAGAAAAAATGTTTTCAGGGACAGTAAATGTAAAGGAGCAATATACCGAGTATTTGACAAATGTCATTTTTGAATAGTAAACTTATACTGAAAACAGGTATGCTGTTTGATGCCGGTTGAGGTAGTGAGAAGAATGAAACAGTGGATGTTATAAGATAAGTAGTAGATTGAGCGTGAGAATCAGGAATTCGTAAAGAAGATTGAGTATCAGGAAAAGAGTTTGTTAACTGATATAACATTTGTAGGCTCTGATGGGATTGTAAGGGTTGAAATAGAGGGCAATAGAGAATGTGAGAATGTGAGAGAGTCTCACTGCTGGGATTGGGAGAGTGAGAAAGGTTAAAGCAAGAGAGTATCAAAATCATAATTATCAATGAGATTTTTTGCGAACTCAAATGCCGTAGACAACTGTGAAGTAATTTCGAAAAATTTCTTACGTATCCGTCGGTACATACTAGAGAAATCTGCTTGCCGCTTAAATCAGTCTGGACAAGACCATCTCGTACCACAACAAGCTGGCTTATTTACATAAAGCCTGTAAGCCCCGATCAGCACATCCAACAGGAGACTGTATGATTATTATTAGAATCGTAACCGTAGCAGCACGACATAGTACTAAAAAGTGAAAAAATTAATAAGCAAAATAAGATAACGCCTATTTTTTCACTTTTTAGTACTATGTCGTGCTGTTACGGTCCATGCACTTATAAAGACTGAAAAGTGAAAACGTCAAATTGCTATAGTTTCCTAATGGGATACATAAGCAAAAAGGCGAAATAATATTCCTAATGGGATATACAAGGTGTGTGTCAAAAGTTTCCGAACTTTTCAAAAAGAAAAAAACTACAAAATAGTTTGGAATGAAACTTT